>CAHIKZ030003885.1:3620000-3670000 GCA_903632075.3 Acanthosepion pharaonis
TAGATGGAAAAATAAGAATAAAAAGCAAATAGAAGCAGGAAGTTTGAAACAAATCAAGCAAGAATGTCGAAGGTTAGTAAGCTGAATAGAACGCCAACTCAATGAATAGATTAAGTTTTAAACAGTTTGCAAACATAAACCAATTGGCTTCACCATATCAGAATTTCTCCCCAAAAGGATTCCACTCACAATTTTGAAGACCACCAATATTATTAATGACCCTCAATAATTCTGCAAAGTCGTAAAACTTTCCAAAAGTTCATCAACTGAATGACTTCTTATAGACCCAACCATTAACCCTACCAATATTTAGAAACTAGAATATCAAGCTGGCCAATGTTTACCTATAGATCAAGCATAAACTTGGCCAATGTTTTCCTATAGACTCAACATGAAACTCGACTAATACCAAACATGGTTAATTATAAATACGTTATATGTTTACCTATTGATTAAAGTATGAACACAACATAGAGACTCAACTATAAACTTGGCCAATATTTACTATAGACACAAGTATTTACACGACCTATATCTACGTATAGACTCAAGTATAAACCGGACCAATATTTGCCTATATACACAAATATAAACCGGAGCAATGATTGTCTCTAGGCTCTGGTATAATCTTAATCATTGTTTTCCTATTTACTTAAAAAAAAAAAAAAAAAAAAAAAACGATTAGCATTTTCTACAGACTCAAAAGTAAAAACATCTGAGACACGATGGAGTAATGACTAAGTTTTCGGAAAGCCGAATCCGAATTGCATCCACTTACGTGGTATCACCCTTAAATCAATCTCTTCTCTCGCCCAGATAAATTACAGGTCACACAGGCTCTTATAGCGTTGGGTGTCAACCACTCTAAGGGTAAGACAACTCTAAATCCGAATCCTGCGGGTCTAATGTACAGACTGAGGGCGACCCACATTATATTCCGTGGACATAGGCTGTCGCTTAAGGGCAAGTTATCTGAAAGCACACTAAAAGTATCATGAGGAAGAAAAATGTTTCTTCTACCCCCTAGGTCCCCGTATGACATTTGAATCTGTCGAGAGACTGATGAAGATGATGAAAACTATACCAATATTGCGCACTGAATATTTTGCTTAATCTGGTATTTTGTTAGACACTCCATTTATTTATTTACCAGAACTACGACTGTCTACTAAAATAACGTTTAAAGTCATAAATCTGTCAGATTAATAAGAATACAATACTTTCTTTAGAAAAAGTGCTTTGTTTCCGTTTGGTTTGGTTTGTTTTACGGCATATCAATCTCAATTGGTTATTTAATGCCGGCATTTTTTTTATTGCTGGTAATATTTTTACTTCAAAAATCTGTTACTGCTAATATTCATTTCAAAATCAGTATAAATGTTTATATTTCTTTTCAAAAATTTATTGCTCCTAATTTATTTTTTTACGATAACAATTATTATAACTTGAAAATAAATTTGTGATTAATCAAAATGAAATGCTAAAACAATCGAAAATATTTTTTGTAAGGAAAGTAAGGACCTACGTACATCATAATGTCTTTAAATTATAACGGGGAAAAAGTTGAAATTTTGAAAGGTAATCTTAAATATTAATTCAATACATAAATGCAGCGATCAATTTTGAGTTATTCTGTACTTTATTATTACCTATAGCATCTACTGCTCCTTATCTATTGTGACGTAGACACAATTAATATCTCCCTCCTCGAGAGTTAGCTTAAATGATGTCCGGTGTGTAATATATGGTTTATGATTACGATTGCAATAAGACTTTGACAATTGGCATCGGACGATGGCGAGTCACTGACTGGTTATTTAATGTCGACATTTTGTCAATATTTTTTCTTCAAAATTCAATTGCTGATAATATTTTTTTCTTCAAAAATCTATTGTTGCTAATATTATTTTCAAAAACTGTATAAGTGATAATATTTTACAACGTTTCCGCCGTTGTATGCCCCGGCCTTCTTCAGGTGGTTGGAATATCGAACTGAACACTTTAATCGTTTGGGTAGACTGTTCTAGTTCCACGTGCCAATTATTTATTATGGATGTCAGTTATTTAATTAGTTAATTTCCCTCTGAACGTTCTCTACTGCCTTAACCGGGTATTGAACTCCTACTCTTTGGATCCTGTCACTGGATCTAACCAACACCCTTATCCACTGTGCCATGCGTCCTTGAGTATCAATTTCTGTATATTATAAACGTAATGTCTTCAGTAACCATTTACACTATAAATATGGCGACAAAATAAGGACAATAGGCCGAATAATGTAAATAATGTACATAATACATCATCTCAGAAATATAGACAGATACTGATGGGCCGAAACGTTGTGATAAATATGGCGACAAAGATGAGGACAATAGTCCGAATAATGTAAATAGTGTACATAATACATCATCTCAGAAATATAGACAGATACTGAAGGGCCGAAACGTTGTAATAAATATGACAACAAAGATGAGGACGATAGTCCGAATAATGTAAATAGTGTTCATAATACATCATCTCAGAAATATAGACAGATACTGAAGGGCCGAAACGTTGTGACAAATATGGCGACAAAGATGAGTACAATAGTCCGAATAATGTAAATAGTGTACATAATACCTCATCTCAGAAATATATACTGTTAATATTTTTTTCAAACATTTATTACAAGTAATATATTTTTTCAAAAATGTATTGCTGGTATAATTTTTTTTTCAAAAATGTATTTCTGGTATTAAAACCTATTTTTACACCTACATAGTGTTTAGGGGTTAAGTATTTACCTACAGCTGGGACCCTAACAGGGACAACTATCCACGGTCAGGGTGGAACTTGGAGCACAAGCAATTAAGAGGTGGTTCCACGTTTCTCAAAACCTCCTGCCCAGAGACCTTGCTGTCGGTCGTAGTTTATCGTCTTACCCAGGACACGGATGTAATTTATCGTCAAACCCAGGAGGGTTTCCATTTGGATACAAATACTTGGATCGATGAAAAATTTCTAAAGATCTATGGCGAATTAAGTTTCGCTTAGTGGGGTAATTGTTCGCTGTAACTCAGTTGGTTAGTGTGTACCGGATACAACAGCAGGTCTCTCTGCAGGTCTCTCTGCTCAGGCGGACCCAGGTTCCAATTTTACCGAAGTGCGAAATGTTTTCTTCAAATATGTCAGATTATTAATAATCCAGTATTACATGTGTGGATAAGGAAAAATTTAGATATGAAAAATTTCGAGAAATCTATGATGAGAGGAATTTCGTTTAAATGTCACTAGTCAACCTTGCCTGATCGGTTAAGTTTTCTGCAGGGCAGTCGCTCTAGAGCACGTCTGATCTAATCTTTGCCCAGTGGGAGACAGGTTTGAATCCTGCAGGAGAGCGCAAATATTTATTGAAGAAGATTTTCGACTTTTCAGCCGTGTAGGGAAAAATGAATAAATATACTCTTTAATAAACATAATACGATTTTCCACTAAAAATAATGTTTAAAGTGGTAATATATATATATATATATATATATATATATATATATATATGTGTGTGTGTGTGTGTGTGTGTGTCTGTGTGTGTGTGTGTGTGCGTAAGTAACCAAAATCTTGCTAAGCCGTATGGATATTCGAAAGGAGGATGAAATACTGAGAACTCAATGTTAAGTCAGAGCGAATAATTTAATTTAAATGAAAAACAGACCACTTTAAGTTTCCATTGTAATAATTTATTTCACCAGAGAATTTTATTTTTCTCTGGATCTTCAGACTTCACTTTCAAAGGTGAAACGAAAAATGAATTTAAAATTTACACTTTTGACGGGCAGTATTAAGCTTATATAAGTTGAATTTGAGGGTGATGAGGAATGGTGTGAGAGACATGGTTGAGTTTAGAGAGGGAAGGGAGAGTTTAAAATTTATCTTTATATTTCTTTTTATTTAAATACGTAATACTGAGAAAGGAAGGCGTATATATATATATATATATATATATATATATATATATATATATATATATATATAATATGGAACAGCCGCTTTGGAACCCTTTCTTTTCACACATACGGTTATTTTAGACCCCCTGGATTGACAGGGTGTAATCGATTACTATTTTGCCTCGGATTAGGTCATTTGCAGTGGTGTGCAGTAATATGAATCTGTTTCTGGGGTTTATGTTGAAATTTGATTGACCTTAAAAAATATTTCGTCATCTATGATTGCATCAGATTTTTATCACGCCCAGGCACTATTGACTCGACTGTCGATTAGATGTCCTACGGCCAATGTCTGCGATTGACGTTACTTCAAGGAAGCGTACAAAAATTGTAAACCTGCTCGAACGTAATGGGAAGCCTTAACAGTGAGCAACTCAAAGTACTATCGACTGGCTTAGAAACTCTCCTGATTTAAATCCAGTCGAAAATCTGTGTTCAGTTTGCAAGGAGAGACTTAGTGGACTGGACACACGAAGTGCTAACATGTGCACTGGAACATGTTTCATTGGCAAAATATGATAACAGAATTATTCGTTTTGCTTCAATTAATTAGCATGAAACTCTGGGCAGTGGTGATTTGGTAAACAATTCTATATAAATAAATGCGAATGTCAGTCTGTCACAATTTATCAACATTAGTCCTAGAGGCCGCATATCATACCACTTTTCGAATCAGGCCGAATCCCGGAGCAAATTAAAGACATTTCGGTCCATATCCGAATATGTAATCCTGAAATTTTGGATTCCCAAGTTTTCATTACTGCGATTGTTTTCGTAACATTTTTTTAACATGTTTTTTCGTGACATTTTTTTTTTGTACGATAACAATTTTTATAACTTGAAAATAAATTTGGGAACAAGCAAAATTAATTGCTAAAACCAGGGAAAATAATTTCTGTAAGAAAAGTAAGGACCTGCGTGTATTCATTTTTTCTTTGAATAAAATTGCCGGCAGATAAATTATCATTGAACTTTTGAAAGGTAAGCATAAATATTAATGCAATGCATGAATGCAGCGATCAATTTTGAGTTATTCTGCAGTTTATTGATGCTTATTGCATCTATTATTGTGACGTAGACTCAATTAATATTCCTCCGCGGGAGCTAACTTAAATAATGTCCGATGGGTAATATATGGTTTATCATTGTGATTGCAATAAGACTTTGTCAATCGGCATCGGACAATGGCGAGCCACTCACTGCTCTATCGCTGTTTCCATGGAAAGTGATCGAACGAAGTACATTCTTTGGTTCATCCAGTTCAAATCTTCACGGTTAGGGTCCGCCATGCCATATACATAGTAGCAAATCGGCCACATTCTCCCCGTATTTCATCAGTGAGACGTGAGTTCCACTCAAACATTTTCTCTAACGATCCACTGCTCTGTGAAACAGACTCCCAAGAGAATGTTTCCTCGATCACCACAATCTTAACCTGTATAATTTTATAATTAACCGTTTTATTCGCTTCCTATCCATATTACCTACACTTTGAATTAACTCTCTGCCTGGAGTGGCACCGAGCCTTGTACTGGATGAATCTTATTGTAAAAAGAATCGGTTTGTATTATGCTTTTTAGCTTACATGAAGCTTTTAGGGAATAAAAGTGATTTTTACATATTTGGATGTTTTTTTAAGATGTCTAATGTAGGCATAGTAAAATTTGGAGAAATTACAAGAAGATAGGCTTCTTCTGTACCGTTCGGCAGTGTTTGATATATATATATATATATATATATATATGATTACTGTAGGTATCAGTGATAGTGCGTGTATCAGTATACTAGTGGGATGTGAGGTTAAAATAGAGTAGTGTCTGTCTGTTTCATATTTGAAAGCAATCTTCATGTTGGTTTTAGTGGTGGCTCGAATATTCATATATACTGGTCAATAAAGCCTTATGGGTAGCAAAGTTGGATATTTCCGGCTTATATTGTTATTAGCACAATGACTCAGTTATGGATAGCAAGGTCAGATATTTCTGGTTTACTGAAATAAACTGGAAATATATAACCTTGCAACATATATTGCCCCATTTAACAGAATATATAAATAGTCAAACCAACACACAACCTGAATATAGAATCTAATCTTGTAAAGAAAGGTCGCTACATAGTATTGACCTCAGTATCATATATATATATATATATATATATATATATATATATATATAAATACAGGGTGATTGAAAAGTAACTCTCCAATTTAAAATACTTATAATGTATTTATTATCACAAAATTTCACAAGAAATGAATATGAGTGGAAAGCGTTTTATTTAAAATTTCATATGGTCACCAGATTTCTCTACCAGCTTCTCGTATCACCCAGGAATCGCGTCAGATGATTTAACCTGGCACACTTTTTGTATGGAAGACATAACTTCTTGTATTCGTCCTTCAAGATCTTCCAAATTTTTGATTTGCTTCTTTAACAAACCTCGAAGAAAAAAAAGTCATAGTGGTTTAAATCAGGACTCCTGGATGACCACTCATACATAAAATAAGGAGTTACTTCTCAACCTCCTTGGATATCTATCTATCTATCTATCTATCTATCTATCTATCTATCTCTCTCTCTCTCTCTCTCTCTCTCTCTCTCTCTATATATATATATATATATAGACCCCCAGTAAAATTTGTCGAAAAAATCCATAAATCCTAGTATAATTAAGATCTCAATTGTGTGCAAAAAACACATTCACACGAATATAAGAATTTAAAAAAATTCCACATTAGCATTTATTGACCAATCAGCGACGTTTCTTGGAACGCAGCTCGGGAGCTTTGAAAATGCAGACAAGCTTTTCTGTGACGTATACTCAAAAACGCATAGGCAGATACAGAAAAATAATTTACAAAATTTTCCGTCCTAAAAATCTACATTAAAATTGTGTAACATATATTAACCAATAAAACATTTAAATCTAATAAATTTAATTCCCTGCGATTCAAAATTTTCCTATAAATAGCATAACATAAAATAAAATACCATTCTTCAGTATACTTCGACAGGGATGTGGATAATACTGATTTCGCAATTTTCGACACCTCAGAAATTAAAAATAAAAAATGATTGAGTGCTAATGTTTCTTTTGTAAAATTATTATTCGCTTTAAAGTTATTTTCAGAAACCTGCTTGCACGGTTCATATTATGAAACCTCAAGCGAGAAATAACAACATATTTCGGGATTAGTTGTCATTGTATATGCGCCGATAATTAGCTGATTTCCTGATATCTACTTCTGTTGGTTTATTTACGCTACGAACCAACAACAGAGCATAGGATTTATTTTTCTCAATCTTAATCATAAGGTACTTTTTATTATCACATTTTATTTTTTACTCACACACACGTATATATATATATATATATATATATATATATATATATATATATATATATATATATATATATGAGAGAGAAATGACACACACTTATATATATATATATATATATATATATATATATATATATATATATATATTCATTTCATTTGTAAATATTAGTTTGTGAGCCTGGGTTTTTCACACTTTTGCTATCATCACTCAGTTTTTTTTTTTCTGATGAGTGCAAAAGCGTGAAAAACCAGACTCACAAACTAATATACATACAACTGAATATGTTAGCGCTGTCACCGATATTGAGCAATTTGCACTAAGTACACTGCATATATATATATATAGATAATGTTTGTTCTTTGTAATTTTGACTTAGTTGGTGTGTTGTTATTTTTGAGGATAAGGTTGGCCGTCTTAAATTTTTTATAATAGATAATAAGTTTGATTTTTTTATTCGGATCAATAGTAGTAGTATATTTCTTTATAATATGCCTTAGAGAAGATTCGTCTTGTTTGTAATTAATATGCATATGCATAATTAATTTGCATATTATGCATATTAATTACAAACATTATCTATGAGTTCAAATGCCCTTTAAGGAACTGCGTTCCTCACCAAACCGGACTCATAAATAATTACATCGGCTACACAACCACATGTTTATCCAGACGTCTTACGTTACACCTATCTGATCACAGTTCCATCAGAACACATTTAAACACACACTCAGATTTACCCGACACTATTAGGAACATACTAGTAGAAAACACAAATATATTAACTGCATCCACTTGCAAAAAAAGACTAAAAATATTGGAAGCTCTAATAATAAAAAAGAAAAAGCCAACTCTTAAAAATATTAACTATGAACAAAGCCATAATGTGCTAACCGTATTCGGAAATTAAAAACATCCCTACCACACACTGAACATACACAGAATGCACACACTCTACTAAGCTGATAATCGAATCATCCTTGATAATGGCTAAAGGTATAGCATTCGGACAGTTCTTACACACCATTTGTTCAGAAAAGAAAACTCTTGTCAGAACACAAGAAAATTTAAATAAAAATCTCAAGAAAGGATTGCTGCCTAAATATACAACTATATATATATATATATATATATATATATATATATATATATATATATATAATATATATATATATATATATTCATAATAGTCATGCTTTTCAGATTGTTGGTTCCAGTCTATAAGAATGACTGAAAAATATCCTGTTGGGATTTCTTCCGAGCCAATAAGACCAACAACTTCACGGTCATACCCGATTTAGTTCTTTTCTTTCTTGTCTTGAAGTCATAATGCTGCCATCACTTGCCTGTATCCCTTTTGTTTTTGTAGTAACATTCGTAGTTCGTGAACTTATTGCCTTATCGATGATTGTTTACCTTGCATACATTGTTTCCTCAATATTATTTTTGCCTTTTTATTTTTTCTTTTGTTTTAGTGTATTGCAAACCTTGTCAGTTTGGACATTTTTATCACTTACATTTCACAATGGCCAATTTCTCTAAACAGACGTATAAACTGAAATGATAGCGGTATGTATCATCCTTGATAACTTAATTATTTCCTTATTAAATTACTATTTTCTTTCCATATTCGTATATCTCTATGATTGAATGTAAATCATATTTACGGTCCAAACTAACTCCCGTTTAAGAAATTGTGTATATCAGTAAACAAATATCATATTTATTTTTTTCAATTTCTTCCGTCTCAAAATAGATAAAAAATGGCTGATGGATAGAGAGAAGCTATAATTAATAACGTGATCGGATTTTACTTTAATTTTTATAAATAAACCCCGGAATATTCTTTGGACATTTTTCGGTTAATGACGTTTCATTCTCTTTCATTGCTGTTAGTTCCAAAGACGTCATGACAGATTCATCTACGCTATTTACCCCGTAGTTGTTTTCCTCATCTTCCATATTGTCATCATCACCTCTTTCTTCTTAAAAAAAAAAAAAAGGTTTTTATCTTCATAACGACACAGTGCGTTTCATTTGTCGCTAGAATACTTGTGACTTACAATTTTAATCCTCTCCCTCCTGTGGTGTTATTTTTGTCTCAAGTTAATTTTGCTATAAATAATGTTTAAGTTTGGTGTAGTTATTTTGCTTTACGGCACATCAACCTAAATCAGATATTTTATGCCGACAATATTTTGAGGATAGGTTCGTAGGAATAGAATATATATTCTTTGTAAGAAATCAGTTTGTAGATCAGGTATCATTGACGTATTTTTTGTAAAGAGGATTTTTGTCAGGAGCCAAATGTATTGTTGTTGTTTTTTATTTTTTACCGAAAATATATTGCCGGTATTTTTACTAATAATCTATTTTTATACTTTCATAATATATTGAACACTGTTTCGAGCGTATTTTCCCCTAGCTGGTACCCTAACATGTACTACCACCCTGAGTCAGGAGGACTTGGCAATAACAGCAATTAAGAGGTGGTTTCACACTCTTCAAATCCTTGCTACCAGAGGCCTTGCTGCCAGATGTAGTTTATCATCACATCCAGGAAGTGAATAAAGTTTATATTTATGTGTTAAAACATTATGTAAATTATCTAAATTTATATTTTAATTGATCTGGACCAAACATAATGTCGAAAAAATGCTATACTTAAGTGAAATATACCTATTGCAAATATTAAAAGTACGTGTGATACAAGAAATATATTTTTTCAGTATTTCTTAGGCCAAGTTAGGGTTTCGAATTATACACGGATACTTAGGCTAATCATATAAATGACTGCAAATAATATGTAAGTTAGATGAGGTTTATCTTTCGAATGCAGATTCAGTTCTTCAATAACATGGGAAGTGGTAAATGGTGAACGGAATATTAATAGAATTGTAAATATTTTATACCTGTGAGATAAGTATATATCCTGGAGCCTTTTGTCAATTTTTTTTTATCTTCTAATTGTATGAATATATCTGTAGGCAATGACATTAAAAAAAAGAAAAGGAACTACACTAATACTATTTAGTAAAGCGTATTTACAATGAAGCAGTAGTCTGATGCCTATATATATATATATATATATATATATATGTGTGTGTGTGTGTGTGTGTGTGTGTGTGTGTGTGTGTGTGTGTGTGTGTGTGTGTGTGTGTGTGTGTAAAATACTTAAGGAACCAGAACCTATCTAACTAGGTTTCACCTATCGAATCATCTGGATAATTCTGACGTTTTTAGCCTTTTCTTTTTTATTGATTTTTTCCCAAAATATCAATTTGGGTAATATTTTTTATTTACAAATTGTATTATCAGTTTTTTTTCATACCGCTAGAGTTATAGTTTTAAAATAAAATAATATATATATATATATGTGTGTGTGTGTGTGTGTGTGTGTGTGTGTGTGTGCATATGTATATATATAAATATTTACTTGGTTCACCCTAAGCAAGGCAAAAAGGCCACTAATGTGCAAGGAGTTACTGACTGTTAAAGCATATTAGAAAAAATTAAGCAAAGAGGACAATAAAAGAACAAAAATTAAGAAGACAGAAGAGAACGATTGACAGTATATTTGAAGATCAACTTGGACTAGGTAGCAAGAGTTCACAAGTGAGAAGTGCAATAGAAGAAACTGATATTATAGAACTTACGGTTTCATCTAGCCATTTCCACTCTAAAAGGATTAGACCTTCCCACCAGTCTAGTAATTCGCTTAAATTCATAAAGTATAAATATCATGGGAGAAAGTTCTTCAGAACTATCAAATTCCATGAAAGTCTATATAGAAAAAATATATAGAAATGTCGCAGGGAAACTACATTACGGCGGTGGGAAAGTAACTGAAGCCGAGATACCAGATCAGAGACTATAACATTGCAAATTCTTCTTTTGATCTTACCAAGAGTCTCTGAATATATATATATATATATATATATATATATATATATATATATATATATAGAGAGAGAGAGAGAGAGATAATTAGGAAGATTTGAAATAATTATAATTAAGTAATTCATCGAGTCTAGAAGAAACCACAACAAAATGCAGAAAGCACTGGACGGCCGTTTAGTCCTATATTTGGGACACATCAGCAGTATGCATCCACTACCGAGAATTGAAACCCGAACAGTTACGTTGGTACAGTTGGTATGGGGATAGTAGTCGTAGCTCGGGGAGACGCATGGGTAAAAGAGAAACACGGAGAAGTTCCACCACGGAATTTGTGATCGAGCAGCGCTATATCGAGTCTAATTCGCTACCTCTTCGTCACCGAGAACATGTGTACAGTTGGTATGGCGTTTGCCTCAAATCGTAAAATATAGGACGAAACGGCCGTCCAGTGCTTTCTTCATTCTGTTGAGGTTTCTTCTAGACACGATGAATTATTTAATTATGATATATATATATATATATATATATATATATATATATATATATATATATATATATATATATATATATGTGTGTGTGTGTGTGTGTGTGTAAAAATGTATGACAAAACGGAAAAAAGTTTACTTGTGACGCATTTCGTCTTTTAATTTCAGACACTTATAAAACTGTAGAATTAAAAACACAACCCAATCATATCTAAGCACCTTTTTGAGAAACCATCAACGAAAAAAAAAAACAACAAAAAAAAAACAAAAAAAAAACAAATAAAGACCAAAAAAGGGACTCTAATCTAATAGTGATAAAAACAAAAGGGCCAGTGAAAAAGACCATTGTATCCAGATAAAAAATCCCCAAACTCAACCTTACACGACTTCAAAAATTTAACATAGTATAAACATTCATATGTTCATCAAAGTAGAGACCTCTTGATAACGAAAGAAAAACGAACAGATTACACCTACATTCCCAACCTATAAATGAGTAAAACATTTCTTGAGTTAGTTATTCTAAACATCGCTTGAGAATGAAACTGTACTCTAAATTTTACGTTTAATATTAAAATTAACGTTGGTATTTGAGTCAGTTTCGAAACATAGTAATTTTTGTATCGCGATGGAATCATATTTTTTAAAACATACATATATATATATATATATATATATATATATATATATATATATATATAATTTATTAACACATTTTTATATTTATACGTTCTTTTTATAGATAAAATATTTAAGTAAATGCTCTTTTTATAATAAACAGTATTAACTACATTTACTGGCCTGAATGTCCGCGAATATATATATATATATATATAACTTGATTCATATATAATAAAGTACAGTGAAATTTTATTCAATTATATATGTCCCATTGTATCAAAGGCTTAAACGAAGACTTATCAGCAATATTTCACAGGTTTTATTGAGCATTTAAATTTGGTTTTCTTTAGAAAAATATCATCTGTAAAAGCGTTTTGTACCGATTGAAGTATGTAATAATCTGTTAGTGCATGTTAAGTTAAAGATAGCGGATGGAGAAGAAGAATAAATGAGCCATACCCCCAAATTTTCTTCTTCTATTATTCCTGCTGTATGTAGTTTTGTGTTGTCTTTGAGAGGAATATTTCCCCTTTAAATCACCGTGTAGGCTGCCACTGGATTTTTAAATTTAAATGTTATCGTAGTTACCATAGCATGTTTGTCTTTGTAATTTTCCGCTGAAGATGATCTTAGAAAAGATCGAAAGTACTTATAAAAAAAAATCTACGGCACCTTCCTTGATAGATTTGATCACATTATCAACAAGCTGATTAGACAACTTGAAAAGATCAATATGAACATAATTAGAGACAATATATCTGTATTCTTCAACAAAACATGTTTAAATGAAAATATGCTGATAAAATATACATATTTATGCATACATGTGTATATGTGTGTGCGTTTGTGTATGCATGTAATTATAATTCCTACATGATACACAGGAAGGTTTCTGATGTTTTAGAAAGCTGAGAATTCTTTAAATCACGAACTAAACTGATTTTGAAGCTGAAATATTCGGGGCATATTTAAACGTACGGTGGAGTAATGGATAGCGGCTCAGATTGAGGAATCGGAGAGCCGAGTTCGAATTCCAGTCGAATCCATTATAATTACTTACATGCTAATACCCTTGTGAAACGCATGAATCCTCTTCTAGCAGGACAGACCGGGTTCTATAGCCTAGGATGTCAAATGGTCTAATGCAGAAAGAAATGGCAACCTAATACGTGAAAAAATCTGCCTCGTCAGACATGTATCGAAAGATACATGATCGCTTGAGCATGTATCACGTATGGCACATAACTGACTGACGTAATTGTACGGGCGGAAATGGAAAGTTTCCTTAAAAAAAAAAATTCAGAAAAATATGAAATACCCGTTTATAATTATTCTAAGGCGGAAGTGTGTAGAAATGTAGCGCTAAATCTACACATGCCTCATTTCTACAAGGGATATATAGTAAAATACCATGGCATCGGTTTTCTATTAAAGATGCTCCTGTTTTCGATTTAGTAGAAGGCTTCGAGCACTGATTCAATCAGCAATACATCCGAGGCGTTCTATTCAGTTTGCTAGTTTTAATTTCCGATCAAATCCTACAAACACCGAACGTCTATGAGTGACCCGTTTGTTGTTGAAAGCAATGAAGTTTTAACACCTACCAAAATCCTAGTTTTGGAATTTTGAAGTTTCTTTTTAAGCAATTCACCCTAAGTAAAACAGGAGTGCCACTAGCACGGAAGGGGTTACAGAGGACCGAGAACAAGAGTAAAAAGACGTGTTTGAGGAAAGCACACAGAGAAGGACGAGAAACAAGGACAATGTACCAGAAGATATCGATTGACATTACACTTGAATATTTGAAGATTATAGTTATCAGGGAAACAAGTATGAGGTAGAGAAAGAGAATTCCACAGGTGGGAAGTGCGAGAGAAGAAGCTGTTTGAATAGAAGAGACGGTTACATTTAACCGTTTCGATAATGAAATGATGGGACCAAGATACCAACCTAGTAGCTCGCTTAAATTCATGCAGTCTGCGAACCAGCAACAGTAGCTCGTCGGAACAGTTGTCGGGAAAATACTTGTAGAAGTGACAGAGGAAAGCCAGGGCATGTCTGAGAGAAAGCGACTGTAGACGGCATGCCAGATCAGGACCTATCACATTGCATATTCGTCTCTGGGTCTTGTTGAGAACCGCGAGACATACAGTGGGGGCACCAGACCATATATGACCGTAATACTCCATGCAAGGACGGATAGCTGATTTATAGATTTGAAGGATGGACTCAGACGAGAAAAAACATACTGGCAGGACACAGTGAATCAACTTTTCTTGCGATAGATGAAGCTATTGATTCAATGTATTTGTTACACCTTATGTCAGCGGATAGAGAGAGACCAAACAGGTGTAACGTGGCGTTCTCGAGGAGTTGGGCATCGGCCATTCTGATGGGAGGCAGTAAGTGTTCTCCTGTGGTGGGTAAAAGAGAGCAGTTTAAAAAAAGATGGCGATGCGTACAAGGGGATACTTCTGTTCATGTTCCCATCATACATCTGCTTGGCAAATAAATGACACTGCCATTGGGAAGGTTGAACCGTCTCTACAAAATTTGAAAATATTTAGTAGGTATTTTGGCCGCTAATTAGACCAAGGCACTTGGAATGCAGCTGAAAATTACTATGATAACTGAAGCTAATTTTCGTTCGAAAACAATATCAGGAGGAATAAGCTAGGTGATTTCTATTAATCGGAATTTGTTTCTCTGGGAGTTCCTTTGACAATTGAAGCAACAAAATGTCTTTTAATTCTTTTGAGCAATTGAAGTTCTTCATAGTCTATGATTTGAAGGACTCAAAGCAATTGAAGTTCTCAGAGTTTATAATTTGAAGAACTCAAAACATTTGAAGTTCTTCAGAGTTTATGACTTGAAGGACAACACATTTGAAGTTCTTCAGAGTTTATGATTTGAAGGACTCAACACAATTGAAGTTATTCAGAGTTTATGATTTGAAGAAATCAATTTTTCGCCTGAATTGAAATTTCGGCCCAAATCTTACAATCAGTTCAAATCAGACTCATGGCCGTAACTGAAATGTTTGGTCGGAATTGCCCGAATCAGAGTTAAAGTGACGTGTTGAAGTTCCTTGGAGTGAATCAAACAATTTAAAGTTATATCTTTAAAGTTGTCATTGCTGTTTTCTAAGCTGGACCAGAGATCCCATTAATTTTCGGCAAGATACTCAATTAGCCCTACTCAGGATCTAGCTCAAACGCCCGGACGGTGTACGGCTTTTAAGCAAGTTTTTTAAATAAAAAAAATTAAACGCTCTCCTCTATATTCTAATAAGATCGGATTAACAGTAACTTGGAAGCAAATAGGCGCTTAGAATGTATGCTTAATCAAACCAGAAATGTATTTGTTTTCAAAATTTCCTTTTCGGCAAAATTTGTTTAAAAGATGAATGAACACTATGTCGAAAGTGGTTATTTTTAACAACTCAGTAAAAATTGGATTCTGATCTCACAAACGAGCTACAGACTCTTGTTAACTTGGGGCAAATAATAGTTTGTTTATTTTAAGGACTCAAGACTAAACTGCTCTCTGTTAATCATCTTGGAGACCCCTTTATGTCTGGCATCAGTATGGCTGATGCTAACCCCCAGGAGAATGACTTGTTGCGCCTTCTCGGGGTAACATTCTCGGCCGAAGTGGAAAGATTACATTGCTAGATCAGCTTCTGCGAAAGTTGCTTCACACTCAGATAATTTTTATCTCCAGAATCTACCTTACATACTATTCGCCCTTGCTTAGAATATTGCTGTCACATTTGGGCCAATGCTCCTATTATTTATTGAGAGATTCTTGGTCAAATCTAATTGAAAATCAACAATATTACTGGTCCTGACTTGTCGTCTCGGCGTCATTATTTTTCCTACTACCGTAAAAATTACTTGTGCCTTTTCTATAAATACTTTTATGGTAATTATTCAGAGGAACACTTCGCTATGGTACCTAGACTTTATGAATTTAGACGCAATACTAGATTGCAAAAAAAAGTCTGATAAATGCGCAGTTGAATTGGTGAGACGTAACTGTAAGTTCTGTATTAACAGTTTCTTTCCTCATATTTCTTGCTTGTGGAATTCCCTTCTGGCTCCATGCTCCCCGGCAAACTTTTATCTTCAAAAATTTAAAAGCATTATTAATCGTTATCTACTGTTATCCTGATGACTCTTCTATTTTCTCCGCTCATTCATGATGTTTTATATTTTATAATACATTCACACTGAGTAACACCTCCAGTCTTAGTGGCTTCAGTTCATTGTTTGGGATGAATTAATTAATTTTGCTTTCCGAAACGAAACACAGTTTTCACCTATTTATCTCTACTATTCAACAGTGTCAACAAAATAGATAACTTTTTTTCTTAGAAGACTTTTTAGAAGAAAATGACACGAGTGGTTGAATAATATTTATGGCTGACAAACTCGTACAAGGAGAAGGATTTGCGCAAACTTTATATATATTTTAAAAAATATCTCTTCAATCTGAGCACAAAAGACGTCTAGATGCTTTCGAACTTTGAATGTTATTCTCTTTTTAAAATCTGTCATTTGATACAGAATTTGTGTGAATATTAAACAAACTTGTGTGACCCGTAAAAAACCCTAATCATCGTAGCAGTGAATCCTTTGGCTTGGGGACATATAGAGGCTGGTGATATGGTACAGGGTGTCCATAAAGTTCGTGAGCACTTTTATGTCAAAAATTTTTAAAGTTTACACGAACTTTATGGACACCCAGTATATTTATATGAGACCCTGACAGAAACCATAAGAGAGACCCTAATCATAACAGAATTGGCCTTGTTTCTTTTGACTAGCAATTCCCCCTGTAGGTCTAGTGATTTCCACTGTCTGCTTTCAGTTTGACGTCCGCAAATACCGCATGGTTTTATCGCACGTTTAGCAAATGTAATGAGTTATCTTCAATGTCTTTATTAAATGCTGAACTCTGAAATTTCGTAGAGATTTTGATCAAGATAGACGCTTCCAATTTATATAATCAATATTAACTCTTTCCCTTTAACATGTATTTGGAAACCTGCAAAAGACATCAATCCGAGTAGCTCTTCTCCACACATGACGTAGTTGTTGCAAAGGTGTAATGGTGTCTCCAGTCACTCGCTTTCATATCTTTTAAGGAGAGTATTTATACAGTAATACGTCGATAGATCAATTGCATCACCCAGAATGGCGACTACGTGAAAATGTAGCATAGTTTTTCCTGTAGTATATGCACCATGTTTTATTTGTATAGAAATAAATATATTTAGTTTATCCCTTACTTTTTGGACATCACTTATACTCAATAATTTTAATGATATCTCTATTCTTCGTGCATTCATATCTGCAAAATCGACAACTAAACCCGACTAAATAGCATCAGCTAGTAGCTACATCTTCCTTTTATCCGACATCGACTCCGTTCCTGCTATCTTTTCTGATTTTGTCTTCCACATGTTGTAATGGTCTGTTGTGGGTAGGGTAGGGTAGGGTAGGGTAGGGTAGACTAACTAGCTCTGTTCATGCTTGATTAACATCCTTCGGTTTAAAGCGAACTACCAGGTGGCGTTGACACGATCAAGAAAGAAAATGAGCACTGGCCTTTCTTGAGTATTTTTGAAGCAAGCCTCGTTTTGGTATAGGGCAAAGTTTTCTTTTTAGTCAGCCTCCGCGAATTCTCAGGTGAAATCGGAACGAAAATAAAGTTAGAAAGTGCGGTAGGAATGGATGGCGGGAATAAAGAGATAAGAGGATAAAAAAAAATAAAGAAAGAGAATCGCAGAGATGGAATTCGATAAGAGAATATGGAGTGGGAACAGTCCAGGAATGAGTGAAAAAAATAGTAAAATGAGAGATAAATGTGTGGCTTTAAGCATAGAACCTTTATCTCTTTCAAACAATTTGAAAAATAAATAAATTAAAACAGAAATATTGCGAAGATAAGGAAGAAAGAAAGGAGACAAGATATGCAATAGAATGGAGAACAAGGTAAAATGGATAATAAACAATGGAACAAGGTAAAAGGATAAAGTTGAGCAGGAAGTGAACTGTATATGGTTATTGGGTCTAATCGAAAACTGCAAGTAATTAACGACAGAAAGGTGGGTGCATGATAGAAAGAAGAAAGTGTGATGAAAAAAGATGAAAGAATTGTTAAAAAATTGTTTGAAGTGAACAAGAAGATTAAAGATAATGTCAGTAAGGATAGACAATGTCCGTTTGCAAACAGGTAAGGGAAATGAAGGAAAAAAAGACGTGAAGCGCCAATAGGTAATAATAACCGGAGAAAGACATTAAAAAACATAGAAGGAAGGAAAGGGGTGAAGAAAAGAAAGAAAGAAAGAAAGAAAGAAAGAAAGAAAAGAATAAATATGAAAAAAGAAAAAAGGGAGAAAAATAGAAAGAAAGAAAAAAAGAAAGGTAAGGCAAAACAAAGATAAAAATGAAGGAAAAACAGAAAGTGTAAATTCAAAGAAAGAAATTCCAACCACCTGAAGAAGGCCGGAGCGTACAACGGCAGAAAGGTAGTAATCAATATGGCGACAAAGATGAGGACAATAGTCCGAATAATGTAAATATTGTACATAGTACCTGATTTCAGAAATATAGAGGGATACTGAAGGAACAGAAAGTTTTAATACAGAGAAAGAAAGAAAAATATAGTGAGGGGATAAGAAAGAAACAGAGAATAAAATGAAAAAGTGAGAAAAAGAAAAGAAAAACAGTAAAAAAGAAAAAAAGAAGGAAAGTTCAAAACAAACATAAAATGCAGCAAAAATATAAAGTCTAAATGAAATAAATAAATACAGAAAGAAAGAAAGAAAGAAAGAACAAAAGAAAAAAAGAAAAGGAGAAAGGAAGAACAAAGGAAAAAAAGAAAGTCTAAATATAAAGAAAGAAAGGCAGACAAAAAGAAAAATGAAGTGGGTGCAGAAGAAAGAATGAAAAAAAAGAAAGAAGGCAAGGTAAAGAATTAAATAACGAAAAGAAGGTTTTATATAAAAAGAAAGAACAAAAGAAGGAAAAAAGAAAGAAAGCCTAAATAATATAAACAAATAGATATTAAGAAAATAAATAAAGACAGAAAAAAAGAAAGAAAAAAAGGAAAAAGAGATAAAGAAAGAATGAATGAATTCAGTGAAGAGAAAAGAAAGAAAAAGTGAGAAACAGAATAGAAAGAAAGAAAAAAAAATCTACAGAAAACAGATGGAAGATAGGAAGAAAGCAAATTAAGGGAGGAACAAAGAATGAAAGAAAATTAGTGTTGCAGCGAAGAAAGAAAAAGAAAGAAAATTGGATCGAAATATTAGAAGGAATAAAATAAATAAATGAAAAAGAAAAGGTATCAATCAGTAGAACTACGAAGAGAGTGACAACATCAAAAGACAGAAGCAACGAAAAAATAATAATGACAATCACAAAACACACACAGAAATATATATATATATATATATATATAATATTATAAATATAAGGAAGTACCCATGTAGTTGAAACTTAGGTAGGTTTACCTGGCTCTTTAGGTTCTTAGTTATATATATATATATATATATATATATATATGTGTGTGTGTGTGTGTATAATGTAATATATATATATATATATATATATGTATATATATATATATATATATATATATATAAATATATATAATGTAATATATATATATATATATATGTATGTATATATATATATATAATCTTATAAATATGTGTGTATATATATATATAATGTAATATACATATGTATATATATGTGTGTGTATATATATATATAATGTAATACATATATGTACATATATATGTATATATATATATATATATATAAAAAAAATATATATATATATATATATATATATATATATATATATATATATATGCGTCTGTTATCCGACAGTTATTTCTACATATTTCTTCTGAAGGATTTCTAAATTAAATTCTTCTCTAGTCGTTTCTACTCTTGGTCGGATGTGAATGTTTGTGTTCATGGATAAATGGGACTAAAATTGAGGAGGAGTCTACAGAAAAGAGTCAAAATATCTAAACTACTGGACCTGGAGGAAAAAAAAAAAAAAAACAAAAAAAACATCGGACTCGGCAAAAAGCCATTGAATTCTATTCAAGCGCTTTTTATCAGCTTTCCTGATGGTGAACACATTGTTATATAGTATCAAGTCAGTCAAGATGGTGGTCAAGATTTCGTTTTCCCAGAAGATGGATTAGCACACACACACACACACAATATATATATATATATATATATATATATATATATATATATATATATATATATATATATATATATATATATTGTTTTTATCGGTTTGCTGGTACAAAATACATTTACTCTGCACCAACCGTTTACCAAGATCAACTCTATTATCACTACTTACTAACAGCGTCACCATAACTTCCGTTACAAAAATAGACATGCGCACTTAATGTTTGAGAGGGGCTGTTGGGACGCCATCTGCACCTGACATCCACGATTTCATTTAACGATGTTTTATAGAAATGCTGGAAAACAAAAAAAAAATTCGATGGAAATCTCAGGAAAAGTTTTGAGTCTTTTAACGAAATTGCTTATCACTTTATGTTTGTCACAAAAACAAACCAAAACAGAAAAACGTATAATCGAGTTATCTACAATGAATTGAGATTGATTCAGCAAATGATTTTCTTAAAACAAAGGAATAAAATAATTTCGGTTTAGTTCTCGTGTCCAGAACTTAATAGTAGCAACTAATCCGAGAAGAAAAAAACAAAAAAAAATAAAAAAAAATACACATGCTTGTTAGTATTTTTTTATTTTTTTAATAAAAAAAATGAATACATTAATTAAATTAATTGGACTAATGTCTTAATCTTTGTTGCCATATTTATCACAACGATTCGGCCGTTGTACGCTCCGGCCTTCTTCATGTGGTTGGAATGTCGAATTGAACCATTTATTTCACTCAGTGGGGTAGACTGTTTTATTTACACGTGGCACGTTTAATGGGTGTCAGTTATCAATTATCCCTCTTCACATTCTCCACTGCCTTAACTAGTTATTGAACGCACATAGACATCACAGAAACCATTTTAAAAAATCTCTACATCAATGACAGCATTAGTTCTTGATAATGACCAAAATGGCTCAAAATAGTCGAAGAAAAGTAGTAATAGTTAATTATTGGACATTGCATGAAAAATTTGATCCTGATGTTAAAAAGCTTATTCCAGAATTGGAATAATAGAATAAAAGTTAAAGAAACTGATAGAATTGGAAGTTGAATTAAAATATTTGCTTATATATATATATATATATATATATATATATATATATATATATATATATATATATATATATATATATACATCCACGCATATATACATATACATATAATGATTTTTATTCAACTCAACTGGCAGCAACCAACTTCTGTTTAATCTTCACTGTATTACATTATCTATCTATCTATCTATCTATCTATCTATCTATCTATCTATCTCTCTCTAAATACATATACATATATATATATATATATATATATATATATAGATAGATAGATAGATAGATAGATAGATATAAGATCGACATTCGAAAGCAACCGACGTAGACATAACGCAAGGCAAATTTTGCTAATTCCATTAATATTGCATGAAGAGCACTTAATTTTTCTTTTGCAAACATCTTCCCGGCATAAGAGAAAGGAACAGAACCACAGACAAATTAAGCATACGCGCGCGCGCGCGCACACACACACACACACACACACACATGCACACACGCACACACACACACACACGTACACACACAACGCAGGCCAATACCGTTATAAAAAACGTATCGTCTACTCAAATACGAGTCCCCAGTAAAAATAATGTTTGATGTAATAAAAATATGTCGGATTTAAAATAAAAATAAAATCCATTAATTCTTTTGAAATTGTTTTGTTTACTTTCGGATACGAAACCGTGCGTTTTGGGAAGCTAAACAAACCAATATGCTTTCAAGGCAAAATAGAATCTAGCTTTTCGCGGCCGTGTTGCAAAGCAAGCAAGATGAAACGGTGGCGCTTCTTGAAAAGTAGGAAAAGTGGGTTGAAATCCAGATTTTATTATAGTTTTCTAGAGTGCACAGGCCTGTAGATGAAATGCATATTGTTTAAGATAAATCGCACCGTCTATACAAACATGAGTATCCACTATTAATAACAATACAAACTCATGTATATATTATGAAATGAATTGAGTCCGATAATTATTTTATATATTTACGGGTTCTATGTTATTTTTGTAGATAGGCTTTAAATAAATGATCTGTTTTTTAGTTAAATACAATTAATTACATTTACTGAACGTTCGAGAAATTACGTAGAAAACATGCTCTGACTGGAATCGAACCTGTAAACCTTAATGAGAAAAACCTATGACATCTGACGTGTTGTTAACAATTCAGCCAAATAAGCGACTAGTTAGTAAGAGTAAGTCTCTATCTTAAAGCGCTTCTTGGACCTTATAATTGAATCTTATAATCTGTAATCATATATATATATATATATATATATATATATATATATATATATATATATATATATATATATATATATATATATATATATATATATAATAGAAAATATATCAATGAGAAACCAGTGTGGATTAAACATACTATATATATATAAGTAACGAAAATCTTGATAATCCCTATGGATAATCCAAAGGAGGATGAAATCCTGAGAGCTCAATGTTAAGTCAGAGCGAATAATTTAATTTAAATGAAAAACAGACCACTTTTAAGGCTCCATAGTAATATACCCAATTATTACTAGGAGCCATAAAGATCTTGTTTTTTCTTTTAAATATATATATATATATATATATATATATATATATATATATATATATATATATAATAGCAAATACTTCAATGAGGAATCTAGTGTGGATTAAACATACTATATTGGGTAATCTTTCTGTGAGAACATCATGTCAATCATAGTGGTATCTTGGTACGCCTAAGATATATAAGATATATATATATATATATATATATATATATATATATATATATATATATATATATATATATGTGTGTGTGTGTGTGTGTGTGTGTGTGTGTGTGTGAGAGAGATTGAGAGTGACTAAAGAGGAGAACACATGGTGAAAAGGAAATCAATAAATGAATAGATCGAAAGGAAGCACGTAAAGAGAAACAGACTGTTGCACCTACACCCCTGACCCGGTCATATATTCGACCTCGTCGTATGCAACAGGCTTTTTGTCAGATATAACAATTAAGGGTCAATTTATCTTATTGGCATTGAAAGGGACTCTGCTCCATCGGCGCATCCGCTGTAATCAATAAAGACAACAAAAATAACTGACCAAAAATAAAACAGGGAAAAAAAAATATAGCCAAGTGTCCATTCAGTCGGACCGGCTGAGTTCGTTATCTTTGCATTGAAAGAACAGACTTTGTTGAAATGTCTCCATTTAGTAAATCCTTTCTAATCTGTCTCTGACCAGCAGTGATTTTGGAAAGGAGGAGGAGGAAGAGAAGAAGAAGAAGAAGAAGAAGAAGAAGAAGAAAAAGAAGAAGAAGAAGAAAAAGAAGAAGAAAAAGAAGAAGAAGAAGAAGAAAAAAAAGAAGAAAAAGAAGAAGAAGAAGAAGAAAAAAAGAAGAAGAAAAAGAAGAAGAAGAAGAAGAAGAAGAAAAAGAAGAAGAAGAAGAAGAAGAAAAATTGCGTTGAATGAAAAGACCATTCCCTATGACGGATATTTTGTTCTTTTTTTTAAATTTGAATCAACGGTTATTTTAAATATTTTTAAAGTTTGTATTCATGATTTTTTCTTCCCCTTCTTTTTCCTCTTCCTTTTCCTCTTCTTTTCTTTTTTCTTTTCTTGTCTTTTCATCCGCTTTTATTCAGTCTATTGCTTTATATTTTCTTTTTATTCTATCATTTATTATAGTTCAATTCATTTTCATTTATTTTTATTTCCGTCTCTCATTTATTTTTTTTTTTTTTCCTTCTGTCTGCTTTCGTCCTTTTTCTCGTCTTTCTTTCCATGTTCGTCAAGTTATTCCTTATCGCCATATGACTTTCACTTTTCCTCCCTTTCTATCTTCTAAGCCTATCTGTAGTTTTTGTCTTCTTTTTCCTCCTCCTTTTAACTTCTTTCATCGTACATGATTTCATTTCATTATCATTGCTGTCTTCCCCTTTTTTCATTCATTTTTTATTTGAATTATTCTTTCTCTTCAATCTCCGTATGGTAAACGTTAATTAGCTTAATGTATTGAGTTCGATCAACACTGGGTGTCTTACAGTTGTGGTCTTTGGGGCGATTTTTCTTTTTCATTGACTTCTGTTCGAGTTTATTTATTTTTCCTTATTTCTTTTTTCCTAATATTAATTTGAATTCCTTTTACCTTTCGTTTTTAATGGAGTATGTTTTTTTCTTTTGGACATGCGTTTGTTTATCCCTAATTATTTTTACTTTCGTTTTTTTTTTTTTTGTCAGTCGTCATCCATAGGCATAGGAATCTTTACTTTTTCTTTCTTTCTTTCTTCTTACTAATCTGTTTTCTTTCTGTTTTTCTTTCTGTTTTTCTTTATTCCTTTCTTTATTCCTTTCTTTATTTCTCTCTACTAATGTTTTCCTTTCGTTTTTCTTTATTTGCATATATACGTTCTTTCTTTCTTTCTTTCTTTCTTTCTTTCTTTCTTTCTTATTGATCTATCTTTCTAAGTGTTAATATCTTCATTATTTATTTTATTTACCCAGGCTTATTTTCTTTCTTCTTTTCCTTTTTTATAATCTGTTTTCCTCTTTTCTTTCTTTGCGTATATTCCTCCTTTCTATTTATCTATTTTCTATTTCTTATCTTATTACTGTCTACCTTCCATTCATTTACACATTCTTTCTTTCTTTCCCCTTGCTAATCTTTCTTTCTTTCTTTCTTTCTTTCTTTCTCCTTGCTAATCTTTCTTTCTTTCTTTCTTTCTTTCTTTCTTTCTCCTTGCTAATCTTTCTTTCTTTCTTTCTTTCTTTATTTATTTATTTATTTATTTCTCCCTACTAATCTGTTTTCCTTTCATTTTTCTTTCTTTTCATATATTTTCTTTCTTTCTTTCTTTCTTTCTTTCTTTCTTTCTTTCTTTCTTTCTTTCTTTGTCACTGTTCCACTTTTCATTTATTCATATGTTGTTTGTTTGTTACTTTCTTTCTTTGTCATTGTTCCATCTTTCTGAGTATTAATATCTTCTTTATTTATTTTATTTACCCAGGTTGTCTTTCTTTCTTTCTTTCTTTCTTCATAATATGTTTTCGTCTTTTTTTGCATATATTCTTTCTTTCTAGTCTTATTAATGTCTATTTTTCATTCATTTCATCATCCTTTATTTTCTTTGTTTCTCCTCACTAATCTCTTTCTCTTTGTTTGTTTGTTTCTTTCTTTCTTTCTACTTACTAATCTTTTTCTTAATCTGTTTTATTTGCATATATTCTTTCGATGTTTCTTCCCTTTTTCTTGCTTAATATTAATACCGTCTATCTTTTATTTATTCATGCCGTCTTTCGTTATTGATTTCTTTTAATTAACCTGTTATTTATTTCGTTCTTTATCAATAGTTTTCGCTTTCCCCATGTAACTGATTTTAACTATTTTTACATCTTATTTGTTTATTTTCCTATTTACATTTGATTTAGGGAAGGAGAGTGAGAAGATGAGACAAAGCTTCAACTATAAGAATACAGAATGAATGCTCATCAGTAAAAGGATGAGCCCGAAATGAGATTTGCAGGCCGAGGACATTAAATCAAGCAGTTGCAGAAGTTCAAATATATGAGAAGTGTTTTGACAGAGGATGGAAAGTGCGACACTGAGATCCGAAGATGGATTGGGATGGCCAAGGTTGCATTTCAAAAGCTGAGCAGGGTATAACGAGACAGAAGGATTTCTTTGGTAACAAGGAAAAGAGTACTGAGCTGCTACGTGACATCTGTCCTTCTTTACGGCAGAGAATGTTGGACGGTCTCTTCAAACATAAGACTGGAGACGACGGAGATGTGGTTCTGTAGAAGGATGCTGAGGATATCATGGACCGAGCGTGTGAGCAACGATGAGGTTTTGGAGAGTATGCAAACAAGGAGAAAGCTTATACTTCACATCTGGAAGAGGCAGCTGAAGTTTCTAGGACACGTAATGAGAAAGGAGGGCTTGGAGAATCTGATACTCACGCGACGAATAGAGCGAAAGAGAAACAAGGGGAAACAAAGCATGACATACCTGACAGGCTTAAGCAAGTGGATGACGGAAGATAGTCTGTGGGAGGTGGCAGAGGGACGAAATTTATTAGAAGCTAAGAGTGATAGGGAGAAGTGGAGAGCCATGATCGCCTACGTCCTGAAAGGACACGGCATATAAAAAGAAGCTTATTTCAATAAAATTGGAAATGTGAAACGAGACACGGTTTCATATTACGTTTCTGTTCTGGTTTTCTCAATCTGAATAATTTCATCGAATCAAATCCACGTGGATTATATTTCTTCAGCATCATTATAAAATATGCCCTGCGTATTAGATAGATGTTTACGCTTTCATTTAGCAACGTCAGTTCCTACATGCCATTCTTACCATTCGAAGATCTCAAAATTCTTTTATATATATTATGTATGAAGAAAAATACAGAAAAAACAAACAAAAATTTTAACATGCAATTATGCTGTATTAATCAAGTAAGGAAAGGATTTCTTATCGAACTGTTTTTTAGAACTGTTCCATCGTTTTATGAAATCATTTTTGATTGGTTTTGTAACGTGGAGGACTTCAAGCTTGTATGAAGATATAAGAACCTATTAATCTCTATGTATTCCTATATTCAACGGAAGGGATTTCTTGAACTGTTTACATAAAATAATTCAATCGACTTTTTTAATATTTTAATATTTGGAAATCATCTTCGAATACGTTTTCACAACATCGCCCACGTGACGACAACGTGATCATATTTAAACGGAACGCTGATCTTATATAAAAATTTCAGTTATCTGTTTGGATTAGGTGTGCTCTTATGTCCATCGTCTTTTGTGTTAAATTTTTATATGTTAATTATGTTTAAATGAAAATGTCCATGAAGATGGTCTTAAATAGACCGAAACGTCTGACGTCGACTTTATATTAACATTAATACAGCATAATTGCATGTTAAAGTTTTTGTTTGTTTTTTCTGTATTTTTCTTCATACTATCGGATCTATATCCATATATTTGCTTATATAGGTGTATGTAAGCCATTCTCTTTTTCGGTCTTGGTGTTAGACTAAACAATCATTAATTTAGATGATAGACTGTGTATTTACATCATTTATTGAAGGACGCATGGCACAGTGGATAAAGGTGTTGGTTAGATCCAGTGACAGGACCAAAAGTGTGTGAGTTCAATACTCGGTTAAAGCAGTGGAGAACATTCAGAGGGAAATTAACAGGAGATAACTGGCATCCATTAAACAAGGCACATGGAAATAGAATAGTCAACCCCAGTGAGCGAAATAAAGGGTTCGGTTCTACATTCCAACCACCTGAAGAAGTACGGAGCGTACAACGGCCGAAACGTTGTAATAAATATGGCGACAAAGACGAGGACAATAGTTCAAATAATGTACATAATACCTCATCTCAGATTGTGTATTGATCAGCACCAGTTTTTAAGAGAAATGTAACAGGATTAAATGGTAAGAAAACGTTTTATGCTTTTGATTATTTTAGGCTTCTAATATTGTATAAGTTCTGTTCTAACGCCAATGACATCCCTGAATATCCATTCAGAGATTTTGTATGGCTATAAATATAAACATTATGTTGTAATATTTAAAAAAAAATATTTTCACCCCAAGCTAAGCCATAAAGTCACTGTAGTAAAAACAGAACCAGTGAATAACACTATGCCAACGCTTTATTGCACTTTACTCTGAATACTCCTCACTTGAGTGATATTACAGGGTGCTTTTTTACATCCTAGATCTTAAGGGGAGGTAACTGATGACTTATCAGTATAGCCACTATGACTGAAGGCGTTGTTGGAAGTGAAAGAGAATGAAAAAAAACTTTATTGAGGAGAAAATAAAATGAAATAACATGATTCAGAAGATGCCGATTGACGTTGCATTTAAATTTTGAAGATTTTAGTTGCAGGGAAGATACAAAACGGAAGAGAATCCCACGGGTGCGAAACTATTAGAATATAACTTACGGTTACATTTAGCTATTTCAATATTGAAACGATGAGACCTAACTGCCAATGCAGTAGGTCGCTAGAACATAAATGGTCGTGGTAGAATACTAAGTGAGAAAAGATGGAAAGAATCTTCATATTTTACCGGAGAATGTGAATGCTTTCAGACACTGCGAATATTCTAAATGCTGGTCGATATTTTTGTCATGTCTCAATATGCAAGAAGCTTCTACGAATTTTTATCATTCAAGGATTCCAACATAGAAAATCAAATTTATTCTTATTAATTTAAAATATCGTAGCAGATAAACGTGTTTTAAGGACATACCTTGCTTTGTTTTCTTTTTAAAATGTGAGAATTACATTTACCGGCCTGTATACCAGAGAGTCTTGATAAGGACAGTATGTCCTTCGAACCTGCGTCCCATTTAGTAGGTGGGAGCCATGATTTAATCAGGTGTGCGTTAGATTGCTTTATCATAGAGAATTTCCCTGCCTAGTAAGTTTATGTTATCCCTTTAAGTAATGCTCATCTTTTCCTTCAGAACTAATCAAAAGTCTATATCTATTCGAAAATATATATTATTTTTGAATCCTTAAAGTAAAAAAAAATGTAATTCTTAAGGAACTAATGGATTTTATTTTCAATTCGTCGTTATATTTCTTACTTGTTTTTAACCAGGTTGGAGTAATGGATTGCAGCTCGGATGGAGGAATCGGAGTCCCGAGTTCGAATTGCAGGCGAATCCATTACATTCACATAGGAAAGTTATGAATCCGTATCGTCTCCCAACCCAAGCTATGGGTAAATAGCAGGACAGACTAGATTGCTTTGGGGGTGGGCAACCTATCTAGGCGAAGGAAAACTCTGAATTTAAAACTGTATGCAGCACTGGCAAAGCACACACTATATAGCTAAGGAAAGGATCATTTGTATTGACGGTCAACTTCTTTCAAAGAGGCACGGTAGTGTAAGAGGTTGCGGTTCGGGTTGAGGAATCCGAGAGCCAAAGTCGAATTCAAGTTGAGTTCATTGCATTTACTTACATGATAAGGCCTTTTAGAGATGTACGAATCAATCTCTTCTCCCTAGCTCCGGTAACTGGCAGTACAGACTAAGTTCTATAGCCTTGGGTGCTAGCCGGTGTAGGAGAAAGAAAAGTGAATTCAAATCTGTATGTAGCTAAGGAAATGACCGTTAGCATTAACTCGATGGTTCCGACTACAATCAAATTTTATAAAACCATTTGAATAGTTAAAGATAACAAGGAAATTGTATAACGAAATATGCAGATCAGGTGTCTGCCACATAAATGACAAGAATAGGGTGTGTCACTTTCATCATAGGTGTCACAGGAAAACAGAGACGGAGACACTGTATTCTAAGAAAAGTTATATGAAACTTCTCCCAGCTGAGGGTGATTTACTCGTCTTTCTTCGATTGCCTCTAGATTAATAAATACTAACTCAAAAGTTTTCCTTCGTATTTCCCTCTTTAAATAATAGTTCAACCAAATTATCTACAATATGTGTTTATTGACTATTTGCATTATTCGGAATATTGTCCTTATCTTTGTCGCCATGTTTATCCCAACGTTTCGGCCGTTGTACGCTCCGGCCTTCTTCAGGTGGTTGGAATGTCGAACTGAACCCTTTATTTCACTCACTGGGGTAGACTGATCTAGTTCCACGTGCCATGTTTAATGGATGTCAATTGTCAGTTTTCTCCTGTTAACTCCCCTCTCCAAGTTCTCCAATGCCTACACTGGGTATTGAACTCACACTCTCTGGGTCCAGTTACTGGATCTAACTAACGCTTTTATCCACTGTGCCATGTGTCCTAGTTTCTTTCATTTTCATTTCAAAAAAGTTTCACACGCAGATTACATTTAAAATTTATGATTTAAAATATATCAAACCACCATGCGTTTTGTGCATTCACGCCGGGGTAGTTTAATCAAACATAAAGGAAGTGATTCCGGTCGACGTGGATTGGAGTTCTAAGGATCGAATCACTGTCGAACTGAAGCCTTTTTTTTTGCTCACTGGGATAGACGGTTCTAGTTTCACGTGCTATGTCTAATGGATGTCAGTTATCTCCTGTTAATTCCCCTCTTAAATTTCTGCATCGCTTTAACCAGATATTGAACTCACACTCTTTGGGTCCCCTCACTGGATCTAACTAACGCCTTTATATTATGAATATCTGGGTATAATGCAATATGAGCTCTGGTAAAAACATGGGCGGTTACAGCAAAAATTGCCTTCTTTAGTATTCGAGCTACTTTGATATCTCCAATATGGACATTTACTCACAAAATAACTATGTCATTTCCCGTTTTCATCAGTTGATCCGCCCTTACCCTTACCTATGTTTCAACAGATATTATGGACAAACAGAAAAAAATACTTTGTATTAGATTTCAGAGGTCTCAAGCTAATATTAGTTTAATCTGCACATTAAATTCAGTCAGTCCATTTTTGTTAATCTCAAAACCTAAGGATTAAAAATGGCAGAAAATTTAAATACATATTTTACTAAGCATGGAAATGGATTAGTTTAAATTTGACATATATTGGTTAGAACCTTTTCAATTTCTTAGGTTTATTTAATTTGCATAACTTCAAACATGCGATAGGTGTTCGTTACAGGGTTACATGTGCGCAGAACTAACCAATTTTTATCCAAACTGCTCAGATAGATGAACAATTATTCAGCAAATACACATTGCAATATATAATTCTTCTAAGAACTTTTTTTTCTAAGCTCTTTTTTTCTGGTTACTTTTATAGTAAGGGATTATTATTATTTTTTTCCATGTCGACAATATAGTTAAATTCCCAGATGAATTCTGTGGACAAGGCAGATGGAAGACGAAACGCGTCGGCAAAATGTAAGATTCATTTTTTCCAAATGTCATTTGATACGAGTCTGTCTTGTCCACAGAATTCATCTGGGAATTTAACTCATATATATATATATATATATATATATATATATATACACACACATATATATATATATATATATATATATCACTATAAAGAATTTTATATAGAAACATGTGTGCGTGTGTGAGTGAGTGAGTGTGTAGAGGTTAGTGTGTGTATTTATATTTATGGTTATATATATATATATATATATATATATATATATATATATATATATATATAAAAATTTCTTATCGTAAAAAATGGATATACATTTTTATACATTTTTAATATATGCGCATATATATGCATATATATTCATTCATATGCACGCATATTTTTCAGCTATATACACATACACAGTTACTATCTGTTCATATTTGCACACACACATATAAGTGCATATCTAATTCAATACATATATATATTTATATATATATATATATATACACTGAGTATGCAAACGTATAAATTACGATATATTTATATATATATATACATATATATATATACATACATCTATATACAGACATACATGCATATATATATATATATATATATATATATATATATATATATATATATATATATAATCGTAAATGATTATTGCAGAAATAGATAATTCCCTGTCAGCTTTTCAAATACACCTTGACAAATTATCAGTTGTGGATAAGTAATCTTTGAGGAGGGAAGAAACTGCGCCACTGGCAGAGCCTGTGACGACGACCATGACTGTCAGAGCGGCAACTCGGAACATTTAAGCCGGCGGATAAGGCGGCGTAGTTTACCTTCCCTAGCAAAGATGGCGACTGGGAAGCCAAGAGATACGCAGGTGTCTTCGCGTTGCAACAAGAACAACAAAAGTTTTGAAATCGACAAGAAATTACGGCTGCTTTCTTTTTGGGATTGATTATGTCATGATATCGGCATCATTAGCTTCGCTCGCAGGAATTCTCACGGTGCCGAAAATGTTCGACCCCCACCTAGCCTGGAGGGAGAAAAGAAGTTGTTGTATATCCGCTCTGATGGAAAGTGAAAGACTTTTGACTTGGTTGGCGAATTAAATTGGAGGTTTTATGTAATTTGGAACGGGGTTGCTCAGTTTCGATGTTATTGAAAGAAAAACAATTATTGATTATTTGTTTCTGTGCGCTTCACAGAGTTAGTGAGAATTTTCGCAAATTAAACAGTACCTCTCTCTCTCTCTCTCTCTCTATATATATATATATATATATATAGATAGATAGATAGATAGATATGAAGACGTCTCCGAAGATAATATTCAGACATGAAACAGAATAGGGCCACGAGGTGGTATTCTCCGTTTCCACCTTTAGATATCTCCTTCTCTTTCTTTCTCTCTCTCTCTCTCTCTCTCTCTCTCTATATATATATATATATATATATATATATATATATATATATATATATATATAATGTGCGTCATTTCATGCGTGATAGCATAATATCAGAACATAAAATAAACACACACATAAATTTTATGTTTGTATGTGTGTGTTTATATTATGTTCTGATATGCTATCACACATGAACTGACGCACTTTATAGGAAATGAATAAATCGCTTCTGAAATGTTAATAACTAATTCATTTACTTGAAATAGGTCTGGTTTGGTTTGGTTTGTTTTACGGCATATCAATCTCAATGGGTCAATGGGTTAAAAGAAATTGTCATCGTTAATGACGACATTTTTTTTCCTGGTTATATTTTTGTTTTGTCAAAAATCTATTTCTGTTAATATTTTTTTCATCAAAAACGTATAGCTGGTAATATTATTTTTTCAAAAACGTATTATCAGAGGTCTTGTTGTTGGACGTAGTTTATCGTCTTACCCAGGACGTGGATGTAGTCTATTGTCATACCCAAGACGCGGATGTAGTTTATCGTCATACCCAGGACATTTGAATGAATGAGTATTGTCTACCGTACTTGCAAATTAATGATTCCATCTTTAAAATAATTCTCATCTTTTGAATTGATAAACTGTCCAAATGCTTCGATTATCTCTTCCTTATTAATAAACATGATTCTCTACAAACATAAAAATGTCTTAAAAATAATTGTCGGACTTTGTCCATTTCATAATGTGTGACGTCATTTGTTTACATTTGGATACGTTTTGAATGTACGTGAGAGAATCAGTGAAGATAGTAGTTTAAAGGCAGTAAATTCGACCTTGCTAATCGAAAGACTCTCTGTGTCTCGATCAGTTAATAGCACGTCAGTCTAATTGACGGTTCCGTATAGGATACAAGTTCGAATCCTGTTGGAAAACGAATATTTTCTACGAAAATTTCTCGGAAATTCAGGCCAGTAAATGTTGTTTAATACTGTTTATTATAAATAGACCATTTACTTAAATATTTGTATCTATAAAAAAGAATGTATAAACATAAAAATGACTTAAAAATAATTGTCGGGCTTTGTCTATTTCATTATATATATATATATATATATATATATATATATATATATATATATATATATGTGTGTGTGTGTGTGTGTATGTATTAAACAATCAGTGTAACACGTCCTAGTTGAAATCAACGAAAATTTTATAAAAGATACAAGATACGTCAAGAATCCGTCTAGCTAAGTCAGCTCCACAGATAAAGGGAATGCAGGTTCGATCCTTGCAGGGAGATATCTTACCTGCTTATGCTTTGTCTAATACACTGTAGCGAGTGACTGCTATTGATAGATTATCAATATCAGGTCTTCAAAATCAATTTTGAACGAATCCAAACACCTTTGTTTTTCCATTCGAATTTGTTTAGCGACCGACTTACACAAAACTGATCGAATGTCGGAATAGTAGAATGGTCTTTGCAATCGCTGAAATTTTTCACTTCCTAATTGATTAAGCTTTTCTGTGTAAGACAAAACAATTTGTGGCAGATAGAGTGTGGCTGAAACTCCATCAATCGGTTGCGAGTAGAGCTAACCAACTACTCATGCATATCGTCTGTCATATTTTCTATCTGACCGCCTGTGATACTGCATTCTGTGGTAATGCATATCTTATTATGCAATCATTTTGCATCTGTATGAGAATATGCAATTCTTCGTTATCCTGAATGGTTTTATTTTTAGTTTCAATGCTGTCTCTAAGCTTTCGGTCTGACTAACATTTTTTGTTAAAGACATTTTAATATTTGCCAAACATAGCGTTAAGAAAAAAAGAAAGAAAGAAAGAAAGAAAGAAAGAAAGAAAGAAAGAAAGAAAGAAAGAAAGAAAAAAAATGAAAAGAGAGTTTGTACAGACACCAGCATTTCATTTCGTGTTTGCAAAAAACCTGCACTTAAGTAAGAATACTGTAATTGAATTTCACAGAACGTTCGAGAAATTTCCCAATACTCAACGCTGTCAGCTGTCGTCTTTCTTACAACAATATGGCGACCCACTGGTGACACAGCAAGAGAACGAAGAACGACAAACTTACAAATTAAACCGAACCCGAGTCTCGCGAGAGATTGTATTCTCGTTTTCCTGATAACAGCAATATCAAATCAGCCAATCAGGAAGAAGCAAGGTCGTATTAAATGCTGATATCTTTCTCGTATTTTTTTTTTAATTTTCGATTCTGGTTTTTATTTTATAGTTTTTTTTTCAGTTTCGTAATATTGCTTCTGCCTTATTTAGATTCATCTGTTAACATATATTGGTAGCGTTTTTAATGTAATGTAAATGAAGCTTATCGGCAGTTGCTTGCTTATTTTACTTTAATTTTGATTGGTTGTTTGGTAATTTGTTTCTTATTGCAATAGGTTTTATTTTCCGGTTACTTCGATAAGGGATGAAAAGCTAGCATAAACAATCATGTGATTAATTGATATAACAGGGAGAAAAAGTCGTTCCTAACAAAAGCGACAAATGAATAAAGGAACAATTGAATGATTGTGACAATTAATCTCATAAGATCTATTCTCATGTAGGAATAATGACTTTCCAGCAGGAGAAATATCGACTTTCACGTCTTCATGGCCTTCAGCTCTCATTTTCATTCCCGAGGAATGCAAAGATATTCTGGGTGGGGAGTAAAAAAAAAAAAAAAAAAAAGAAAAGAATTATTCTTGAAAAGTCTAGTGGACTAAAGAAGAAAACGTCAATATTCTATTTCCTATTCGCAGTTCAATGAGATATGCGATTAGGGACTGACGGAGAAAATAGAATTATAGAGTTTATCAACTTCGGTGAAATTAAAGACAGATTACACACTTGTGCAAATTAAGTGAAACAGCCGCTTTATTTTCCTTCTTTCAACATACGGTCGATTTTAGACCCACTGGAGTGACAGGGTTTAATGGCATTCTATTTTTTTTTCTCAGAATGGGTCATTTGCTGTAGTTTGCAGTAATATATAACTATTTTCGGCGTGTATGATGAAATTTGTTTGGCTTTGAAGAATATTGCGTCATCTGTGATTGCATCAGATTTTTATCACGCCCAGACACTATTGTATCGACTGTCAATTAGTTGTCCTACGGTCATTGTCTGCTATGGCCACTACTCCAAAGGAGAGCACGAACACAATGAAAAACTTAACCAGTGAGCAAATCAAAGTACTATCGACTGGCACAGAAAATCTCCTGATTTAAATCCAGTCTAGAATCTGTGGTCAATCTGCAAGGAACGACATCGTGAAATGGACATACGAAGTACTAAAGTATGCACTGAGTCATATTTCATTAGAAAATACGTAAAAAAAAGAAACAATAACGGAATTATTCGTTTTGTTTCAATTAATTTGCACAAGGATGTGTATATATATATATATATATATATATATTTGTTTGTGTGTGTGTGTGTGTCTGTGTGTCTGTGTGTCTCTGTGTGTGTGTATACATTGATGTAATAGGAAAGAACATTTAGATTGATGATCCAAAGTTCTTTAGTATTTAAAAAAAAAAAACTGTGCTCAATACAAAAGTAGAGTATAAAGTTATAATTATTAGTTTTTATTAAATGAAAAAGAAACCCCAGATTACACCTCCATTTATTATACACCTATAAACTATGAAATTATACTTTGAGTTTTCGAAACACAGTAATTTCTGTGTCGTGATGGAATCATATATATATATATATATATATATATATATATATATATATAACTTGTGCTCGAAGACCTGAAAATATTGAAACAATTGAAGTTTTCTGTCTATATTTCTCAGATGAGGTGATATGAACACTATTTACATTATTCGGACTATTGTCCGCATCTTTGTTGCCATATTTATCTCAAGGTTTCGGCAGTTTTACGCTCCAGACTTCTTCAAGAACCACCACCTTAAGAAGTCCGGAGCGTACAACGGCCGAAACGTTGTGATGAATATGGCAACAAAGATGACAATAATCCGAATAATATAAATTTAATATTTATGTCAATTATAAATAGGTAACTATATATTTTGTAAAGAAAAAGGGGACTGTAAGATTCACCTATAATAAATGATATAATGTTATACTTATATTTATTATATATTGACGTTTGTGATAACGATAGGCACATTTTTTTGTCAAGAAGATTATGAGGGGAAATATATAACAAAGTGGAAAATGTTTTCGTGTGATGCGTTTCGTTCTTTAGTACTAAATTTATTACGTTCGTTTACTACACATGCGTATAAACGAGAGATGCTGGGATTTTAATTTTTTATATATAATCTAACCGATTGCATTTAGATATTTTCGGGCGGTAGGGAGCTCTTACAACATTTCACCATTTTTGGCAGATCTTCTGTTATCAAAATGTGGTGGGATATCAAAAAACAAAAAGGAAAAAGAGTCTAAATGAAATCGGCTAGATTATATACAATAAAAAGAAAAAAAAATAACATTCCTAGAATCCCTCTTTCGTGCGCATGTGTAGTCGCACCAACATGACAAATTTATTCCGATGAAGTCCAAAAAAACGAAATGCGTCACAGGTAAACCTCTTTTCATATTGGCGTATGTATATTGCAATTCGAATTGAATTTAATCAGGCAGCAATCTAAAAAAAAACAACCGTCATGCAACTACTGACAATACTTAGTTTTATTTCCTTCCATTTACTATTTCGCACTCCTGTGAATGCTTCTTGTGGGTCAAAAACTTGCACACATCCCTAACTTTGGATATTATTTACTTCTGCCAGTCATGTTTGGATAAAATTTTGAGGAAAGACGAAGGATATATAAATTAGACATAACATTTTAAATACACAAAATTTTATACTTATAACTATTTGTATTAGTTTACGTTTCTAACATCAATAAGCTAGATCTGGTTGACTCGTTCTGCCGAGTGAAGATGGCTCAGTGGTAGAAGCTCTGACTGACGCCAAATCGGTTGGGTCTCTATCCGGGCTTGAGGCATTTGGTTGTCTCTCTCTCTCTCTCTCTCTCTTTATATATATATATATATATATATATATATAAATTTATTTATATACACATATATATATATGTGTAAAAATATTAATATACGAACTGAACATAAAGTTTTTGGTATTATTGAAACAGTGCTAGATGTTATACAACATAGCTATATATATATATATATATATATATATATATATATATATATATATATATATATATATATATATATATACATTAATAAATATACATATTATCCCACGCCATTTGCACGACTCGCAGTTTTATGACAAACGTAGTCTTCACGTCTGCGTGTATACTGACCGTTTCTTGTATATAGTTTGAAAAATATATCAGTTTGTCGGAATAATGGTGTAGTTAAGCACTATTATATACAGTGAGGGGAAATAAATATTCGTACACATGAAAAATTGTATTTTTATATATGTAAAGCCTTAACTAAAACAAATTTTGATACATTTTATGTGTAAAGATACATTTTATTAAAAAAATAGTAATAAACTTAATTAATTCTTATTCTAACAGAAATTAATGCATTTTTTCATTTTAACAAAAAAAATGTATTCGTACAAAACAAAAAAAGCATATTCACTTAATTTAATACTTTGTGGAATATCCTTTATTGAGTTCAACAGCTACCAGTCTATTCCTGTGTGACGTCGCCCTCTGGTCGCAGCGCCAACTGTGACGTTCTATTCTGGTCTACCACGGCACCAACTCTGACGTCCCTAAACAGCACCAATTGTGACGTCCTCGCCGTGGCGCCAGCCGTTCGCTCCTCGCTACTCCGTTCGGATGTCGCTGCTCCAAACGTGACGTCCGCCTGTCGCGTCAGTCGTGTTGTCTCGTCCTGTGACGACCAACTGGCTTGGTATCGGACGCGGCACCCAAATGTGACGCTCTAACCTTTTGGTGATTCGGGTGGGAATCTGGTTAGATTTGATATCAGCCTCGTCATTCCCAACTCGCTTCCAACGCCTGGTTACCAAGGTAACTGCATTGATCTCCAGTCTGCCTACCCACGTTGTGAATTGATCTTAGGCAGACGAGATCAAACAGTGGTTGGGGCCGTAATGCAAACCGAGTTCAACGGGGGTGATACCACACAAATATGCCTGAAAGAAAATAAAATGAAAACTCAAAAGTTCAAAGTATCAAAGAAAACAAACTTCATGTCTAGTTGTTCGATACATAGGACTGCATCTATCTCCCGACCCGTTCTATGGAATGTGACACGTCGTTTTCCGTTAGGCGAGATTTAACGCTTCAAGTTGTTTGCTCTTTAAGAAATTGTTTTTTCGGTGTGTCTTTGGACGAAAGTCGAAAAAAAAAAACTTATTGTGGTGGTCTGGATCTAAGTCGCTCTTCAAAATAATTTTACTTGGGTTGAAGAGGAGTCCGGAATTTGCGTGAATCTTGGTCAGCTATCTACGAGGCGGCTTCAACTGGAGACTCAACTCAAACTTTTCTGGAACTGAACTCACTGGAACTGATTTCTGCTCGTTGTGGCTTCGCTTATATGGACGCCGACCAAAACCGGTGTGGGTCTGTCGGCGTCGGGGTTTCCTCGATAATTCTAAATACATATCTCGTTAGGAATTTTTTTTTGGGAAACTTTCCTCACTCCCACCTTCTCACCATACTTCAGAGGGCGTGAACTGCCCTCCCCACTTCTTCGTAGCAGCTTCTCATACCTACACTCTGGATGGGCGGCGACAGTCTCCTTCGTGCGTCACGTGATCACCACTTGACCAATGATGTCTCCTCGGGCGTGGACGAATCCGCGGCTTTGTTTCAGGAAAAAAAAATGTATCTTGCTTAACTAAAAAAAATATACGTTCTTTTCCTTTTCTTCCTCTTAATCGCCGTTATCATTTCTCTAGCCGCAAACGGGACAATATGAACAATGGTGGTCATAACTCTAGTTCTACACGTGGTTTTCGTCAGGTATTTTATCGCTAATTATCCGAATGGGTGGTCTTCTTAACACGGCCAATGTCGCCCCGAAAAAGACATTTCTAAATTCCATTCATTTCCTTCGGTACATATTTCTGATAACATAATTTTATTATCGCAGGCCAAGGATGTTCCGTCGAAGGAAATCGGTCAGTGGACACTCGTGGGTGGCTTTTAATTTTTTCATATCTGTCCAAAGTCCTTTTAGTTGCCTGTTTTTCGTCACTTATCGAAATAACATTTTCATTTGAATTTTTCTTTGGCCAGTCGGTCTGTAGTTGATAATAAGATGCCTTCCCGTACCAATAGTTTGTTTTCATATCCTTAGATAACACAGCCGTCGCCAAAACATATCTGATTCTTTCTTTCTTTCCCTTTGTTTTTACTCAGAATTTCCCCTTCATTGTAATGACAACCTTTCGCCATTTGTTACTTATCAAAATATCCCTTATCCATTGTCTCTTAGCCGTGTGTGTGTTCTGCTTATCATCCTCGATTCGGTCCTTAGCCTCTCCTTTTCTTCTTTTCTTTCTTTTCTTTTTCTGCCTCGTTAAATGGTGCCACACCTGTACGTCTCAACTAATGATTTGCACACGTTGAGTGGTATTTTGTCCCATTCTTCTTGGCATATTGTCTTCAAATTCTTGATATTTCTTGGTGCTCTTTTCCCAATTTGAATTTTCAAATATTGCTATAAATTCTCGATTGGGTTCAAGTCTGGCGACTGACTTGGCCATTGCAAGACATCAACGTTACTTTCAACTAACCATATCCTTGTAGATCTATCGTTATGCTTAGGATCATTATCCAGTTGGAAAACCCAATCAGGAGGTAGCCGAAGTCTCTCAACAGAACGCATTAAATTGTCTTGCAGGATTTTCTGGTATCTTTCGGCATTCATCTTGCCATCTATTATTGATATTCTGCCAACACTTTTTCCAGAAAAACAGCCCCAGATCATGATACTGCCACCACCAAACTTTACAGTTGGCAACGTGTTCTTAAGTAGGCTTCACCGTCCTTCCTTCACACATATTTTCGATAATTATGACCAAACAACTCTATTTTAGTTTCATCTGTCCATAGTTCTTTTTCCCAAAACGAATATTCTTTATCCTTATGCTCTCTAACGAATTTTAGCCCAGCATCTCTGTGTCGTTTCTTGGGATGCGTGATTTCAGACTGTTTTTTGTATAGTTCATTACTTATTGTACGCTTGGTTACTTTAATCGCTAATGCACGCAGATGTTCCTGCACTTCTCGGGTAACCTGTTGATTTTCTTGGATCTGGCGTCCTAAAATCCTTGCTGATCTTAGAGAAATCTTCCTCGGAGCACCTGTTCGTCTTTGGTTTTTGGCGCTGTTACGAGTTTTAAACCTTGCAATGAACGAAACAATTGTAGTAAAAGGAATATTCAGGTTGTTAGAAATCGTTCTGTAACTGTTCCCATCTTTCCAAAGTGACAAAATATGTTGTTTTTGTGAAATAGTCAATTCTTTACCTTTAGGCATTATTAGAACCTTCTTGTAAGACTAGAAATTTCAGAATGTTCTGATAATGGCCAATAGCTTTAACTATAATTACTGATAACATTACTGGAACATTCTAGAATATACTTTTTTCATAATTAATTAATTATTTTATTCTAATAATTGATTTGTACGAATATTTTTTCACCAGTTAGAATTTTTAAAAAAATGCATTAATTTCTGTTAGAATAAAAATTAATTAAGTTTATTATTATTTTTAATAGTATGTGTCTTTATACATAAAATCTGCCGAGATTTGTTCTATTTAAGGCTTTTACATCTATAAAAATACAATTATTCAAGTGTACGAATATTTATTTCCCCACACTGTATGTGTAAGAATCAATTAAGCACTATTATAAATGTATTGTATCAATTTTTTTTTCGAAAACTTAAAAAAAAAATTCTCATGGCATTTAATTTAGCAAATAAAATAAACAGTATTTCCATATGAGCATAAAAGAAGTTTTTCTTATGAATTATTAATTTTATTTAATTTTAGAGTTGTACGTTATCAGCTAATAATTATTAATTATTATTAAGGGAACTAACATAATCTAATTTAATATCAAATAGTAAAAATATTAAAGAAACAATGTAATAATTATATAAGAAATAAATAAATATGAATAAATATAATAAATATAGTAACTTATAAAATAATTAAAATTCATAAAAATCTATAAAAATATTTAAATAAAAAACAGTAAATAATAACCTATAATACGTAACAAACAGTAAATAAATAAATAAGCTAATAGAAAAATAAATACTAAGCAATATACTATAGTAAAAACTAAACCGCGATAGTATAGAAAGCTTAATCTGGGTTGACGTGCTGAAGTAGATGTTTATTTTTAAGCCGATATGTGAACATCATTTATTTAAATGTTGTAAGATAATTAGTTTTTCAACTAATCACAGGTTGCATTTATTCTCCTTGTCATTAAATGGTTTAGTTCTTGCCATTATATTCCATTTAATTGAAGGTGAGTTGACAGAATCTTTCAATTGACAGAAATAATTAGAGAGAGCAGTGCTGTTTGTGTATTTAATATTAGCCAAAGTCATACGGTGATTTTAGAAGCGAAACTTCCAAGGATTCTCAGGAGTATCAAAATAAAATTTAACATCCCTACCGGAACGAATGCATGCCCGGTATACAATATTGTCGGCCTTTAATGAACTGATCGATTTTTTTTTTTGGCAATTGCATTTATTTTTGGAAAAATTTAAATTGTCTTTGTTGGAAGATGTTTACTTAATAAGATGTTGCTGTGTATTGGCATAGATCAATCGATGTTGCTAGTGAAGCTATAACTGATTTTTACATTATTTTATTCTTTAATTTTGCAGAATTGTTAAAATACATATGGGTTAATTTTAAGAAATTTTTTCCGACATTAGATTAGACGTTACGGTTAAAAGGTGGGTGAAACCACGTGATATTGTGTTTACGGTGTTTTCGTTTTGTCATATCATCTTTGTTTTTTTCTCAAAACTAAGTTTACCTTATGATTACTAAGTTTCAAAGCATTAATATATTTATCTGTAACATTATTAAATATCTCTTCGTTGTTGGAGTTAGTGGATAATCAAACTTGTACAGAATTATGTAAATTATCTAGAATTTTGTGATGGTGATTTGGTTTTTTACTACCGTATTAATGGTTATGTAGTTCTTTAATGTATGGTTTATATCAACCATTATCTAGGACTAATTCCACATCTAGAAAATTAATCACTTTTGTATCGGTGGTGGTGATAATGTTTGGATCATGATCCTTAAAAAAATTATAAGTTCTTTTCTCAATCGGTCATTATTACGCAGGCTAGTTTTCCGGGGGAGAATTACACCGTCATCTCTACATGTTTGGTAGGTTTCCGTATGTAATTTCCTTCCCAATTGATCTATGGTCTGTGAAATGTAACATGAGTCTTCTTGATAGGGATGTAATGGTATGTCCAATAAAATTATTCTGGAATTTCGTTTGTTCAGAAACGTATGTCCGTAATTGTCATGTAAACAAATAATATTTGTCTCTTGCAGACGAGTTGTTGACTATGAGTTTAACTGTTTTAAATGTTTTATAATAGATATTTAATTTCATTATTCGGGTCAATTGGGGTTGAGTATTAGTTTATAATGTTTCTAAGGGAAAATGAATCTTGCTAATGTTAGCTGGATTTTTATAGAAAATGTTACTGTTATTGTATTTATCGGTATATTCAATGTTGTTATTGTTTACTTCAGTAAGAAATAAACTAATTTACTGATCTATGAGGTAGTTAGAAAAAGCCGTTATTAACTAGCGTCGGTCTCACGTTGGTGAGTTCTTGAAAGAAAAGCGATCGAGAGGATGAATTATAGTGCGCTTTCTTAAGAACATTTTTTATAACGCTTATTTTATATCTAATGGATATTCACTCATAAAATTAAGATGGCTAGAGTTTCTACATGTGTTTCGTATGAGGCAGTGATGAATGTGCGATTACTAGATTTTACAAGAACGTCTAAGAATAGGGGTTTATTTTTTTTATTTGTACGTAAACTTAAGGACAGCTTTTTTTCCATAAGTTTCTTTTAAAATTATCGGTTTCTTCAGTTAAAATAGAAATCTCATCTTCATAAACGACGTATATTTTAGGTTTAGTATCTGGATTAAATAGCTTGTTTTCGACATGAGACATGTAATAAATACTGAAGAACGGTTCGAGCAGATTTCCCATACTAAAGCCGTTATATTATAAATATTATCCTTATGCTGACGGGAGACTAGTTGTAATTTACTGAGAATATGAGCTTCTATGTATTCAGCTGGGGTCGAATTTTGTTTCGACACAGTTTTACAGAATATATCGTTGGTTTTATCGACAGGGACGTTTGTGAATATAGTTTTTACAACGAGTCAGGTTAAAATGCCTTGCGTTCTTTTAAGGATTTGGAGAAATTCATGAGGAGATGTGATACTATAGCTGAGAGGAGTATATGGGTAATAGTACCATTGAGGACTTTTCGTAACTAATAAAGGACACATGGCATAAAGTCATTAGTTAGATCCAGTTACAAGACCCAAAGAGTGTGAGTTCAATACCCTGTTAAGGTAGTAGAGAACTTTCAGAGGGAAATTAACAGAAGATAAATGATAACTGACACCCATTAAACGTGGAACTACAACTACAAATATATATATTACAGCAAAAAACAAAACAAAACAAAAAAAACAAACCCACTTTACCAGCTGTAAAACGTTAGTTCGATCCAGTGACAGGACCCAAAGACTGTGAGTTCAGTACCCGGTTAAGGCAGTGGAAACTTTCAGATGAAAATTAACAGAAGATAACAGATAACTGATATCCATTAAACATGGCAGGTGGAACTAGAACAGTCTACCCCAGTGAGTAAAATAAAGTGTTCAGTTCGACATTCCATCCACCAAGAAGGTCGGAGCGTACAATGGTCAAAATGTTGTAATAAATATGGCGACAAAGATGAGGACAATAGTCCGAATAATGTAAATAATGTGCATAATACCTCATCTCAAAAATATAGGCAAATACTGGTAAATAGGTGCTTGGATGTATGAAGTGATGAGTCATAGTGGGTATCAAGCTATGTATATTATGTATATTAACGTTTCCGTATCGGTATTCTAATTGGTAATCTTCAAAGATGTTATTGATTTTCAAGGATCGTACCTCAGCATTGTTTGATGCTATAAATTTGTTTTTAAGTCTTCTTAAGTCTTCTTGGTGGTTTTATGTAATTTAGTGAGTTCAGCAGATATACAAAAATAGAAAGTAGTGTAAGACAGGGATATGTCTTCGCATCGGATGTCTTCAACATCTGCAGCGAGGCAAGTCTGAGGGAATTGGAAGTCCTGCTAGGATTCCTTATTGGCAGCGATATTCTTAAAAACAACAACAACAAAAAATATGCAAATTACAGTGTCGATAGCAAACAAGGATAGGAAACGGTATGAAGGGAGAATCCATGGTTATCAGAAAAAGGATGAGACAAAAATGCAAATTATAAATCAAGGATGCTAAAAACAAAGTACAGAAATTTAAATATCTGGGAAGTACACGAATAGAGGACGGAAAGTGCAAAGACGTATTGGGATGAAAAAGATGCATTTCACAAGGAACAGAGGCAGAAGCATTTCCTTAGAAACAAGAAAATAGAGTGTTGAACGGTTACGTGATATCTGTCCATCTGTATTATAGCGAATACGGGACAGTCTACTCAAAAATGAAGAAGAGACTTGAAGTGACGAGAATGTCGATCTACAGAAAGATGCTGAGGGTACGATGAACATTTGAGAATCGACGAGGTTTTAGAGAAAGTGGAAACAAAAAGGAAACATACTTAACATCAAGAAGAGGCAGTTGAAATTTCTGGAGCACGCAACATGGAGGGTGGGGCTTTGAAAATAAGATACTCACAGGACAGATTAAGGGAAAGAGGGCTACCAGAAAGCAGCGTATAACTTACTTGATGAGCTTGAATAAATGGACGGCAGTACAGGTTTTGTAAGAAATAACAAAAAATATAAAACTTATAAAAACCTATAAAGGACATGAAGATGTGGAGGGCCGTGATTTTCTACGTTCTGAAGGGATACTATATATAAAAGAAAGGGAAAATCTGATTGTCAAGGATGAGTTGCAATGTTTTATAATAATCAATAATGTGTCTCTATTTCTGAGATGAGGTATTATGTACACTATTTACATTATTCTGCCTGTTGTCCTCATTTTTGTCGCCACATTTATTACAACGTCTCGGCCGTTGTACAGTCCGGCTTTCTTCAGGTGGTTGGAATGTCGAACTGAAAATTGTTGCTGAGACATTAGGTTTATAATACCCAGAAATTCATACACAGATGTCCTCAAGGACACATGACACTGAATAAAGGCGTTGGTTAGATCCAGTGACAGGACCCAAAACGTGTGAGTTCAAAGGCAGTGGAAAACTTGGAGAGAGGAATTAAGCAGGAGATAATTGATAACTGACATCCATTAAACCTCAGTGAGTGAAATAAAGGGTTCAGTTCGATATTTCAACCCCCTGAAGAAGGCCGAAATGTTGTAATAAATATGGCGACAAAGATGAGGACAATAGTCCGAATAATGTAAATAGTGTACATAATACCTCATCTCAGAAATATAGACAGATACTGAAGAATGCCGAAGCGTATAACGGCCGAAACGTTGTAATAAATATGACGACAAAAATGAGGACAATAGTTCGAATAATGTAAAGAGTAATCCATAATGTTTTATAATAATCAATACTTTATCTAAATATTAGATATGTATGAGCTTTATCAGCTATTCATGTTAAAATATTACAATTCCAAATGTTCTCACTGGTGACCCGACTGCTTGAATCTAAACGCATTACTAGATTGGCAACTAGGTCTCACCGTTTTATTTTTGAACTATAATTCCTCATCTAATATTTTTCTCGCAATTCTGACCTGTGAAACTTTCCTCCAGTTTCTTCTTCTCCTGACTCCATCAATCTTCCTAAATATAAATGCAACAACAATCACCAGTGTCCATGTTCCTGATTATTGTTCATTTATTGTCCTTTCTTACGCTCTAATTGCTTCTCATTCACTTTCACTCCCAGTAAATCACTTGCAGTCATAGTGGCTTTATCACCTTGCTTATGATGAAATGATTAAAAAAAATTTAACATTTTCTTTGTTTATAACGAAATTTTTCTGTTTCTTCTCTTAATACTCAGTTTAGCTTTAGAAAGGCGTCCTTCGATATTCTAGTGAATCTTCGGATTTCCTTCTTTAGATACATATTTCTTTTTCTAATACAACGTTGTTGCAGTTACGAAACACCTAATAACGTGTATTAGATTAGTTATATTATATATTTAGTATATTAGCTATATTGTATATTTAGTAAGACCTCGTAAGGTCTTACTAAAAAAACCGTATTTGAACTGTTTCTTTGGTAACGGATCTCCAGCACGCAGAGAGAAGCCGCTTGGCTTTGAATTCTGACGCGCATGCACATTAATAACATTTTTGCTCACTTCCGTTGTTTATACCTTTGCTTGGTAGGAAACTGTGATGAAAATGATCGTCTCACCACACTACAGAGCTTCCATCAGTGACCATGGCTTATGCAGCAGTTTTTGCTCAATAACGGCTCTCGTTTCCAGGTTCGACAACTACCATATTAACCATATCTCGCCTCTTGCAACATTTTCCTCTTCAAAAATCGAATCTCCCTTGAAAGGAACAAGTTTTTAGGACCTCGAGGAAATCCATAAAATTCGACGAGTTTGTAACTCGCTATCCTAAAAAAAGAAGTCTAGGAATGTGTTCATCAATGCAAAAAATGCTGGATAAAGTGTGTGGCTTCAGAACGTGTCTACTTCGAAGGAAATTAAATGCCGAATTGGTATGTTTCGTAGTGGTCTTTTTGTGTCATCAGTGTCGATACATTTTGATAAGATCTCATGTATGCTTGTTAATAATAGTTTTTCTAATCAGCCTTCATCAGAAGCCTTCCATAGTGATAATGCTTATAGTGCTTTTTTAACATCTCGAACTCAAAAAATCCTTCCTTGTGAGTTCCGCGCTAGAACGTCTCTTTATCACAGACGAATCCTCGCAAGACATTTGCTTCTTCCTCGTTGTTTCCATGGAAAATGCTGGGACGGACTTCATTCCTTAGTTCTACATTTGTAACCTTCACGGCTAAAACCAACCGTGTCATGGGTATCGTAGTGAACCAACCTCATTCCTTTCGTATTATTTTGGTGAGATATAAGTTCCACATCTTCTTCCTGCGAATCACTGCAATGTGGAACCGGCTACCAAGAGGACGATTCCCAGATCACTACAAGATTATGTCGAGGATTAATCGTTATCTTTTTCATATATCTGTATAAACAGCGTGAATTATTCAATAACTATTTACCTCAAGTGGCGCTTGGAACTTCTACTGGATGGATATCATTGCTAGTTGAACTCATTCCCGAACAAAAACTTTTTTTTTCTGATGTGAACTAGTGAATAGCCAGTAAATGTTTATACGAGCCTTGAAACACAAATATCAGATTCCAAAATAAAAACTAAATAAATAAAAATAAAAACAAAAGAACGTATTTTTCACTTACCCACCGCCGTCAAGTTGCCCCTCGATGTATGTTCTATGTATACTTTCATGGTAATTGTTCGAATGTGATCTTCGCTATTGTACCTAGTTTTCGAATTTAAGTGCAGCACTAGACTAGCGTCAAGATGGTATTTATCAATCCACCCACGGGGATCGAATGTGGCACAAGGCCTTTTTAATGTGGGTATCTCTGAGCCCGTAGGCCCAGCCAAAAATAAATAACCATCCAAACACGCCGAGGCGGGCCAGTTCCGTCAACCTCCCCCAACGAAACCCTACCCTTCGGCGGAGCTTCGTGCGGGTTCCTCTCTGCAAGCAGAGAGTTCGACAGACACCCGACCCGGCAGCTCACAAAGCGCAGATACTACACTTTGATCCTAGCCACCGAGCGCCAAGATCTCATCCATTTAAGTTAAACTGGTTAGAGCTAACCGTACGTATGGCTTGTTAATTTTAAAGCCTCCAAAACTAAACTGCTCTCCATTAATCATCTGAGAGAAACCTCTATGCCTACCATCAGCATGGCTGATGCTGTCCTTCAGGAAAGACACTCGATACACCTTCTCAGTATCTTCTTCACTGTTTGATATGAAATGGAAAGATTATATTAAATCAATTGCTACGTCAGCTGCTAAGAAAATCGGTTCATTATGTTAATCAAGAAAATTTTTCTCTCCAGAATCTATTTTGCATATGTATGAGTCTACCATTCTTCATGCTTAGAATATTGCTGCCACATATGGTCCGGTGCTCCTGCTCTTTACCTTGATCATCTTAATGAGATCGAAAGAAGAATCAGCAATATTATTGGTCCTGATCTGGCGGCTCAGCTGCAGTCACTTTCCCACCGCCGTAAGGTTGCCTCTGTATGTCTTTTCTATATCTATTTTCATGGTAATTGTTCGAATGAGCTTTTCGCTATTGTAAATACAGATTGGGGCTTGTTTTTAAATTGTTTTTTTATTCCCCTCCCTCCCACGGACAATGAATTGTACATATGTGGACAAGCTAAGACTTCAAGGAGTTTCTGAGGCATTATGGTGGATGAACTAAGAATGGTAAGTAAGAATGCGTTGTTTTGGTGTAAGGAGTATTGTTGTATGCTTGGGTCAGTGTTTGGGGCTAGCAAAGTTTAACGTTAAGACAGAAGAAAACCGTCTTTTTTCCCATTTCTCATTTTGGCCTTGTGCCACATTTCTGTACATAATGCAGAATAAATACCTCACTTCGCCATGGTACCTAGACTTTAAAAAAAAAATTAATCGCAATCCTAGACTGGCGTTGAGATCTCATAAATTTACAGTTGAGATGGCTAGATGTAGCCATAAATGCTATGCTAACAGTTTTTTTTTCTCTCTCAAATTTCGCTTGTGGAACTCTATTCCGGCTTATTGCTTTACAGCTAACTTTAATCTCCAAAAATTTAAATGCAATGTCAATCGCTATCTGCTTTCCATCTTTCCTGTTCCCGCT
>CAHIKZ030003885.1:3672500-3777500 GCA_903632075.3 Acanthosepion pharaonis
TGTGTATTATATCTGCTTACTTGCGCTTTCGATAAATCATAATAAAGAAAATGCGCTCTCTTGCACGGTTCGAACCTGCATTCCCCTTTTTAGGAAAAATTCACCTTTCGATCAGGCGTAGTTACCATTCGGCTAAAGAGAGCGCCATGGTTCAGTAAATCCTCATTTTCCCGTTTAAGGAAAGCACTAGGATAGTGAAAGAACCCTTAAGAAAGTTCAGCAAAGAATTAAGTAACTGGAAAATTTCTTTGTTAACAAAGAAAAGTGTTCTAAAGTATTATGTCATATCGGTCCTCCTACACATCAACGAATGCTGGACAATCTTCACAGATGAAGAATAGACTTCAGATAACAGGAATCTGGTTTCATAGAGGGATGCTGAGAACCCTATGGATAGAACAGGTGAGTAAACGACGAATTTCTTTGGATAATAGAAGCAAAAAAGAGGCTAATATTTCAGAATCACTTGAAATCTTTTGAAGACATAATGAAGAAAGACGGCCTGAAATATTTGACACACCCAGGACATATTTCAAATAAGATAGACAGAAGAAAACTGACAGTAACCTGCCTAAAGAGCTTGTGTAAACCTTACTAAGAGCAAAAAGATGAAAATCACTCTCACTAAATATATCTCTTCAGCTGCTTGTAACCGTAATATGCTTTGTTACTGGAGTTACTTGGATTCAATCTTGACATCGTAAGACTGCCCCCCCCCCCGCCGCCATGATAGATTTTTTCCATAATGATGAGATGACACATTATTCAGGAAGTTTATACGTAGTGGGTAAAACTGAGAAGGTGATTATTTTGAGGAATGGAATCCTGAGAATTACGTGTTTATTTTGGCAGGCATTGTGTATTTTTCTGGTAAATCGAATACAATCTTAAATGCCCAGGTTTTAAATCTTGTCCGATCCTTCAATGAAGTATAAAAGCTCAATAAACTTTGGACCTGCAAGTATTTCTTTTTATGACCTAAAAACTAAACCTTCAATTTAATTTATAATAAAATATAAAACAAGACCACACTCTATTTATACAGGGTGCAGAAGAAATATCTTTAACATTTTAAACTGTCACCTGCGTGTTGCTAACGAACATAGTAAAGTGAAAATGGCGTCATCTACCTAATGTTTTTCCATTTTTACTGATTTCCACTTTGTGTATTCCAGCTCTTACATCGAATACAAACTTAAAAGCCCACGCTTTAAATACTGTCTAACCCTTCAATATAATATAAATGCTCAATAAACTTTGGACCGGCAGGTATTTCTTTTATGATCTAAAAACTAAACCTTTAATTTATAATAAAATATAAAACTACCATGCTCTATTTATACAGGGTGCAGAAGAAATACCTCCGACATTTCAAACTATCAACTGCGTACTGGTAAGAAACATAGTAAAGTGAAAATGGCGTCTTCATCTAGCTAATGTTTTAATTACTGATTCCTTCACTTAAATTCATTGCTTGAAACATTTGTGGTGTTTAAACATTTTTAAGACTTGTGAAACTGTAATTGCAACACAGAAAACTTTTTTGTGCTTATTTCATGTTATATCGGAATGATGCTGTTCCGGATAGAAAATCGATAACGCAAGGGGTTGAAAATCCACTGCCAGAGGTTTAGCGCTTAAAAGAAAGCCACCAGGAAGAACCGCTCGAAATCCCGGGTTATGGAAAATTTTAGAAATCGTCTTTAACAGTGTATGGTAAATAGAGGCAAATAGAGATTTGGAGGAGGTCCTTTTTATAAGGACATGAACATAAAGTATAAACCTTTGTGTTATGGGACCTTACCCATAATAATAATAATGGACTATTCCATACTTAATAAATACTGCGCCTCAGGAGTATGCAACGAGACAGCTGCTCAAGTTCTGAGCGACTGTTCGGTTGAACTCTCTGCCTTCAGGCGGTTGAAGAACCCGGGCGAGGGGCGGAGTCTCGTTCGGGGAGGTAAACCGGCCCTGAGCCCGTTTATACGGGTTCAATGGGCATATTTTGGGACCAAACCCACGGGCTCGGAGAACACACAATACATAACCAACCTTGTCTCACATGTTGCCCCAGTGGTGGGGGGGACTGAATATCGTCAGTCGCTCAAGTCTTGAGCGAGAGATCGGTTGAACTCTCTGCCTCGGGACAGGGAGAAACCCGAACGAAGCTACGCCGAGGGGCGGAGTCTCGTTCGGGGAGGTAAACTGGCCCTGGAACCGTTTATACGGGTTCAATGGGCATATTTTTGGCCATAAAGAGCCCACGTTAAAAAGGCCTTGTGCTACATGACGCCCTCGTGGGGGGTGACTGAATATCGTCAGTAGTTCAAGTCGAGTCAAGAGTCGAGTCAGAGGCAGTCCGAAACAGAGTCGCGTTCAGACAATTACTGCAAGGCATTGGAATAGTGATACTGGTCGAGACTACATTGTTCTCTCTACTAAACCTGATTGTTCGTACTAACACTTCTACTTCTCTGTATATATTCCTGTTTGTAATATATGTGTGTTATTCCATACCTGTGTTCGAGTTCTTTTTTATTGGTTCTACTTTGGACTATCACCGTGGTACAAGGAACCGGATCATAAAACTTTGTTTAAAAGAAAGTGAAATAATCTTCTTAATAGCAGTTTGGGTTTTTAGTCAGCATTTATAACGTAGGAGGTATTTCTGCCCCAACCTGTAGTTTATGCGATAAAGCCCGTGGAAGAGACGTGGTATCTTAGCTGAATTCTGATGTGGAAATTTCACCATATAATATTCGATAGATAAGAGTTATATTCACGAATGAATTATGTGAATTGACAAGAAATTATATTATACAGGAAAATAAATATTTGTTTCTTGAAATAAATTCTTTTTTTAACTCATTATTAATCTGCTGACATATTGTTATAACATGGCGAAAATATATAAATATAAAACTAATTCTTCTTTCCTTCAGGGCTTCTTCTTTTCTATCATGAAAAACATGGAAGAAATATATTTTTTGAAAGGAATACGGATAACATGCATCAAAAATGAAAAATAGAAAAAATAAAGAAATAACGAACAAATTTGTCTTTTTTTCTTTTTCTCTCAATAATAAATTTCCCCTGATTCCATTTTCTCTGGTCCAAAAATTCAATAATTACTCACAGAACACCTTTTCGAACCTAGAAGAAATATTAACAGGCTTTCGAGATAATTCGACAGGAAAGGTCATAAAACTGAATTAAATGTACCGAAAGTGGGGAGATAGAAATAAGCAAACAAACCAGAAATCAAAACAATAAATATTCTTATTACCTATTTTGAATGAAAAGGTCACATCAGATCTTTTTCTGACAGCCTAACAAACACAAGTGCACGATATATATATATATATATATATATATATATATATATATATATATAGAGAGAGAGAGAGAGAGAGAGGAGAGAGAGGGGGGGAATGGAGAGAAGAAAGAGAGAGGGAGAGAAAGGGGAAAATACGAGAATGTGTTTGTGACTGGAAAGTTAGATTGATATAGTGTTGTGATGAAAATTTGATCCTAAATATGATGTGAGAAAAATATGTTTTCGGCTGTTCTTAACCTTATTTTCCTATTTTGTTCCTTGTTTTTTTTTGTTGTTGTTGTTATTCTTTTTTGGAGTTAATAAAGCGGCCATGATGACAATTTGAATGCCGTCCCATAAACAAGAGAAATATTAAAGGCGAGATGAAATTGTTCATGTCAAAAACGTAAATCATTGTGTTTATAATTTTCTTCTCATTCACTGTCAATTTACCACATATCAACACACGTCATATCTCACACACGCACACACACACACACAGATATATATATATATATATATATATATATATATATATACATGCAGTGTGAATTTCTTCATGCAAGTATGGATAAAATCAAATGAAAACGTTTGTCTATTTATATTTTTATATCCTCAGAATTTTCGAATAAAATATTATGCCTCCTTGTTAATGACCCACTAAGTAATAAACATATTTTTTATTTATATTAAAAACTCGATGCTATTTCTTGATTTGTTTTTATGTCCCGTCGATCCACCATTTTTACGGCGAGTAATTTTTTTTATCTTTGTTCTGGCTCGACTTTGTTGTATATTTCTTTACATATGTCCTTTTAACATATCTCGTTTTTAAAGGTTGAACAACAGTTTCGTACCCGACATAAGTTAAATATTGACAAAAATTATAGTCTCAATATTCAGACACGATGATTATTTAGAATCATATTTATTCCGAAATAAACTCGTCAGTTTTAAAGAGATATGAACGCTTTTCACGCATCCTTCACAAAAAATCCATTAAAACAATAAAATTGGCATCTTGGCTTCAACGTCTTTCCCGCCGCAGTAATGTAGCTCCCCTGTGCCTTTTCTATGAATATTTCATGGTAATTTGTTGCTATGCTACGTCGACTTTAATTTAATTTAAGCGCATTAGTAGATTCACGGAAATGTTTCACTAATTCACTGTTGAACAGGTTAAATATATCCGTAAGTTTTATGATAACAATTTCACATACTATTTACTTACATATACTTGATAAATGCAAAGACGAATCAGCAATACCTGATGTCTCGGCTTCAGTTACTTTCTGTTATGGTAATTTACCAATGCACGCATGGACTCTTTATAAATAGGAGCAGTTACTGCCTTTTGGAGAGGGAATTTTCCAACAGTCAGCTCTGAGAGTCGGACTTGACATTCTTGCTGTAAAACTCTTGTTTGTATATGTTTGTATTACTGTTTTTGTTAATATATTTGTTTAACTCAATTTTTCTGTCTGTGTCTTTATTTCTGGCCTTAACAAGGCCACAACATTTTCCCACCCGCTGTAATGTAGTTTCCCTGTGGCTTTTCTATCAATAATTCCGTAAGAGGTCACCTGAACTATGGTATTTAATCTTTATGAGTTTAAGCGCAGTACTAGATTGGCAATAAGGTCTCCTTAATTTAGAGTTCAGTTCGCTAGATATAACCATAAATTCTCTGCTGACATCGCTTGTGGATCTCCCTTCCGACTCCATGCTTTCCAGCCAAATGTCTACTATCTTCTATTGTTCTCACTCCTTCATAATGTTTTCTGTTTTCTAATTCTTTCATACCCAGTAACTTCTTGAGACTTAGTGGCTTTAATGCCTTGCTTGGGGTAAATTCGATAAAAATGCGATCTGGAATAAACATTCCAAGCATTAATTCTCACCAAGAGTTCAATGATTCATCATGACTCAAGGACCGATCAGTGATGAGGAAATGTGACTTGCTTAGTTTTTGATTACTGAATAATATCAGCCAGTTTTTCTCTTGAAGCCGCCATTCTAGTGATCTAGGTCTTGAATTGACTAAATATAACCGCAAATTCTATGCTAACAGTTTCTTTTCTCCCTTTTCCGGCACTATGAGTTCCAGCCAAATTTAAATGCAATGCCAATTGTTATCTACTGTCTTCTTGATTACTCTTCAATTCAGAGTCTGCCTATATTTCTGAGATGAAGTATTATGTACATTATTCTGTGGGATCATAGACAAGGAACACCATTGGAAAATTCGTAAACTTAAGGAATCAGCACATATGCTGGGCCACAAAAATCTCCTGAGCCGACCAAGCATAGAAATCAATACAATATGGGAACCAGTAATAAAGACTGCTAGAGAAAAGCAATGATAACAACAAAGTTGCAATATGAGCTCTGGTAAAAACATAAATGTTAACAGCAAAAATTGCAATATGAGCACTGGTAAAAATGGTTGCTGAAGACATTAAGCTTATAATACCCAGAAATTCATACCTCAAGGACACATAGCACAGTGGATAAAGGCGTTGGATAGATCCAGTGACAGGTCCCAAAGAGTTGTGAGTTCAATACCCGGTTAAGGCAGTGGATAACTTTCAGAGGAAAATTAACAGGAGATAACTGATAACTGACATCCATCAAACATGGCACGTGGAACTAGAACAGTCTACCCCAGTGATCGAAATAAAGGGTTCAGTTCTAAATTCCAAGCACCTGAAGAAGGCCAGAGCATATCAACGGCCGAAACTCTGTAATAATTATGGCGACAAAGATGAGGACAATAGTCCAAATAATGTACTCTTCAATTGTTCTCGATCCTTAATAATGTTTCTCTTTTTTCTTATTTTTTCACACTAATTAACGCCTTGTATCTCATGGCTTTATAGCCTTATGTAAGGTGAAATGATTAAAAATATAACTAAAAGAAACAAGAAAAATTAACAAACATTGGCTTAGACCGGAAATTGAGCCGACAAAGGAATTCTAGAACGTTGAAATTTACGTTGGTGAAGTTGCATTACGTTTGTGTAAGAAAGTGTTTCATAAAGAAATCGTGCAATGTAGGAGTGTAAAAATAATTACAAAACATTTATAATAAAACAACATTTTATCTGAAAAAATGAAACCTCTTACATGAATGCGTGAGGTATGAACGATTAAGCTGAACAGACAAAAAATATTTTAAACGTGGCATTCAATGAAAAGATGTTGACACAAAATGCTTCAAGGAAAATACGATTCAAAACTAACATTATACCAATATTATAAATAATATATGCAATAATACTACATAAGAATTTATAAAAAAAACGTAGTTTCTTTTATATATAAAAAAGGAAATTCTAAAATCATGCCCCTTGTTTAAAGTCACAGAGTTCAATTGAATAAAACACTCCTTTAAAAGCAATGAATGTGAAAGAATAATCTATAGTTGTATACATAAAGGCGTGTCAGGGTGCATGCAGTTGGAAGGCAAGTTCATGCTGAATTCATTTTCAAAATCTTTACTTCAAAAGAGGTGACAGCGTCCTATTACCAGCTGGCCATCAATGTTTGACTTCCCTTCGAGACGATGTATATACACTCTTTTGTAAGAAAAGCGGGATGTAGTATTAAAGTGAATGAAATTATCACTGTTACTATTGCGTCCAAGGAATAGAATTTCTTAACAATTTTAAATTTCTAATAACCTGTAGCCTATTTTTAAGAGTCAACTCAGGCCAAAAGCGGAGTGCTCTTGCCTAGTCGTCACATTCCTCTATCTCTCTCTTTCTCTATAGACAGAGATAGAGAGAGAGAGAGAGGGAAAGTGTGTATCTATCTCTCTTTTTCTAGAGACAGAGAAAGATAGAGGGAGAGTATCTATCTCTCTTTCTCTAGAGACAGAGAGAGATAAAGTGAGAGCAACTCCCTTTCTCTAGACACAAAAAGTATCTCTCTTTCTCTAGAAAACAGAGAGAGAGAGTATCTACCTCTCTTTCTCTAGAAAACAGAGATAGAGAGAATCTACCTCTCTTTCTCTAGAGACAAAGAGAGATAGAGAGTATATATATCTCTCTTTCTATAGAAAACAGAGAGAGAGAGAGAGTATCTATCTCTCTCTCTCTAGAATCATAGAGAGATAAATAGAGAGTGAGTATCGTTCTCTAGAGACAGAGGGAGAGATATATAGAGAGTATCTATCTCTCCTTTTCTAGAAACAGAGAGAGAGAGAGTATCTATACTCTTTCTCTAGAGACAGAGAGAGAAAAATAATGAGAGAGATAGAGAGAGAGAGTCTCTGTCTTTCTCTAGGGACAGAGAGAGGCTCTATCTCTCTTTCTTTAGAGACAGAGAGATAGAGAGAGAGCATCTATCTCTCTTTCTCTAGAGACAGAGAGAGATAGAGTGAGAGCAACTCTCTTTCTCTAGACACAAAGAGTATCTCTATTTCTCTAGAAAACAGAGAGAGAGAGAGAGAGCGAGTATCTACCTCTCTTTCTCTAGAAAATAGAGATAGAGAGAATCTACCTCTCTTTCTCTAGATACAGAGAGAGTATCTATCTCTCTTTCTATAGAAACCAGAGAGAGAGAGTATCTATCTCTCTTTCTCTAGAATCATAGAGAGAGAAATAGAGAGTGAGTATCGTTCTCTAGAGACAGAGGGAGAGATATATAGAGAGTATCTATCTCTCCTTTTCTAGAAACAGAGAGAGAGAGAGAGAGAGTATCTATCACTCTTTCTCTAGAGACACAGAGAGAAAAATAGTGAGAGACATAGAGAGAGAGTATCTGTCTTTCTGTAGAGACAGAGATAGAGAGAGAGGCTCTATCTCTCTTTCTTTAGAGACAGAGAGATAGAGAGAGAGCATCTATCTCTCTTTCTCAAGAGACAGAGCGAGATAGTATCTATCACTCTTTCTATAGAGACACAGATAGATAGAGATAGAGATAGAGAGAGAGTGAGAGTGAGAGAGTGAGAGAGAGAGCCCAAAATGGTCTTACGCGTCCTTATGGTTGTCGAATCCTTCTCCATTCAACAACACTTTTCTCACAGTCGAGACGTCGCAAGATTCTCGTTGCCCTATCGCTATTTCCATGCAAAGTGTTCCGACGAATTACATTCCTTAGTCTCACTAGTCATAACCTTCACGGCTAATACCCACCATGCCATGCCTATTTTACCTCATTCCCTTCGTATTCCTTGCTGAGATATAACTTCCACTCAAGCATTTCCTTCCCACGAAACCCTGCCTTGTCGATCCGACTTCCAAGCTTCCCCGAAAATTAGGTATTTACTCTGTCTCCCTACTAAGACGAGTTGTGACACAAGGTCTTTTTTTAAGGTGGGGGAACGAGCGCGTACACCTGGGCTAGCAAGAAAAATTGCCCGCAGTCCCCACAACCGTCGGTTGCGCTGGCCTCGGTGCTAGCAACGATCCCTTTCTCTGGTGCAATGAGAGGGCGCGGCCTCGGGCAGCTGTTCCCCAGATCTGGGAACCTCTCAGTAAAATTTTATCTCAGTTGCGACTTTGACGGAGCCGGCCCGTTGCGCATTCTGCCCTAGGACAGAGACGCAACTGAGAGACGATAAATAGATGTATTGTAAACCACTCAAGGGAGAGGCTTACACACTTCTTCCCTGAATACTATAATCTTAACCTGTTCATGTCTAGAGTTAACCGTTATCTTCCCCACATATCCGCATGACTATTATTCTGTAACCATCTACCTTGAGTGACTATCGGGCCTTGTGCAGAGTCAACACCACTGTAAAATATATCATTTTTTAGAACAGATGTAGCGTATCCAAAGATCTATCCGTCTGCAGAAGATTAAATAATAATATTTGTGTTCATACTTGACAATTTTGTTAATCAATGGCAGTTATTATGCGTCTACATATAGGTAAAGTTTTGTCTTCTTTGTACTTTAGACTATATGTAAACATTAATAGTGCTTAAATTTATGTCCATAAGTTAAAATTGGTTTATACGAATTAGCAAACAAACAACCGCCCCGCTGGAAATATAGTTGCTTTATTTTAAGTAACCATCAATAGGATAATTTAAAACCAAAGTAGAGTCGATGGCCATGGTTACCTGTAAATTATTGGCAGAACTGCGCAACAAATAGAAGTGACAAAGTTTGTAATAAAGAATAACAAGAAATAGAAAAGCACAGTACAAATAATAGTAATCAAACAAACAATATATCCAAGGCAAATTGGCGGTAATAAGGCGAAATAACAGTAATATGGCAAAAATTCACAAACTAGGAATTGGGGTTAACACACAAGAGAAAATACAGATAAACGGCCTTTGCATTCACACTTCAAGGCAAGACAGACGAGAACTGAGCCAGATGACACAAACAAGTGGCCTATCATATTGGCTAAGAAGAAATCCCTGCCTGCATGTGTTTGCTAATGTCTATAAATTGGGGATAGATATTTTTCTTTTTAATATTTTATCATTTTCATTACATCATTATTTTTATATTTCTTTAACAGCAAAAAATTGCAATATGAGCACCGGTAAAAAATGGTTGCTGAGACATTAGATTTATAATAACCAGAAATTAATACCCAGATGTCGTCAAGGGCACAAGACATAGTGGTTAAACGCGTTGGTTAGATCCAGTGACAGGACCCAAAGATTGTGAGTTCAATACCGGGTTAAGTTGTAATAAATATGGCGAAAATTTGAGGACAGTTGAGAACTTTCAGAGGGGAATTATCAGGAGATAATCGATAACTGACATGTGGAACGTGGAACTAGATCAGTCTACCCCAGTGATCGAAATAAAGGGTTCAGTTCGACATTTCAACTACCTGAAGAAAGCCGGAGCATACAACGGCCGAAACGTTGTGATAAATATGACGACAAAGATGAGCACAATAGTGTACATAATACATCATCACAGAAATATGAACAGACACTGAAAGGCCAAAATGTTGTAATAAATATGGCGAAAATTTGAGGACAATAGTCCGAATAATATAAATAGTGTACATAATACGCCATCTCAGAAATATAAACAGATACTTTATATTTTTATTTCATATTTTGAAATTATGTATGCATGAAAAAAGAAATAAATGATTCCAACATATGATGAAATTTTTATATTATGCTTGTTTTAGTAGGTTTCCTGTGAGCATGTGGTATCGTGGTATATTGTAGATCGAATGGAGATAGATGAGTTCTTGTGGTGATGGAGTAATTTTAGTGGATGAATGGGTCGTGAATCTGGTTAGCTAGTTTTAGGATAGTCAATAAAGATTTACGCCACTTTCCTACGGCTTCGTGTTACAATTGTAATATAAAACATTACAGTAAATGTACATTCCAAGCATAGATTAGAACCAACGTCTAAGTTTTATAGAATTAATTCTATTATATGAATAAAAAAAAAATCACCATTAACAACATGCTTATTAGACTACTACTACTACAAATTATCTCATTGTGAAATTTTCTTATTAATTACGCCACAATTATGGAACTATGATAGACTAAGGGCTGTTTAAAAATTACCTTTATAAATAGGAAGAGCTTCATTTAAATCTGACTTTTTAATGGATTTATTGTGAGATAACTCTCTAAAGAAAGTCAAAATAGATGTCACTAGTGCCAATTGTATTCTGTAAATGTAACAGTTTACGTTATAAGATAAATTTGTCTTTGTAAATATTTAACATCCGTTTATTTATTATCCTACTGTGTAAGAACACAATTTGCTTAACCCAGAAGGAACGCATTTTAATCTTTTTCTGTGACTCTACTCAGGTTCCAACCTTATCACGGCTGGCACTCTCAAACTGATTTTGTGAATATTTATGTACGGAGATATACCGTTTTTTGTTGTCGAATCCTCTCTGGTTAAAAAGGGTTCCGTAGCAATTGGCAACTCTCAGAATCATAGGATAGAAGTCAAGGTTGGGATCAGCCGCTGTAAATTCACCCCAATGAACGACTGAACTACTTTTGGCAACAATTATCAAATATTTAGGTTGTAATAAGAAAGGTTATATTTCCGCGGTAAGTGGGATCACATATATTTAAGACTTGCCCTTCCTTGGATAAACAAGCGGATAGTGTGGATTATTTGTTACCGTTTTAGGTTTCTGTTAACATCAAGTGTCAGGATTCGGCGTAGGTGGTCTGTCACCGGAACTGACGTCACAATTTGGCTTAAGCTATTTCCGGACATTTTTTTTCTTCGCTTTGAATTCGCTTTGAATTCGCTTTGAATTCGCTTTGAATTTTGCAATATGGCCGCTAGTCCCCATAACGTGCAAATCTTGGCTACTTAACTGCTGTTCTCTGAAACTGCAATTTACCGTTACAGTGAACCTGAGTATATGGAGATTGTCAGAATTAACCTCTCCGTCAAAAAATAAATAGGATTTATTCAAATTAAAGGGGGGGGGGTTCTAGGAAAAACTGATATTTCGAGATTACATGTCCCCATCCTAGGCACTATTATACACATGATATAATAACACTTTAATACACAGATGGAACAGACGAGATGAAAGAAAGGAATGATAAACTTCCATTGTACTCAAAGAGATTTTATATCGATATAAACATACTTGTCAGTAATTTGTCCCACAAAGAGAAATTACAACAGATGAGCACAACAAGCGGTGAGTGAAGGGAAAAAGAGCTGACCGGTGAAGCCCTCAGCTAAGATAGCAAAGAAAAACCACACAGTCTCACCACGTATACGTGGTGAGACTGTGTGGTTTTTCTTTGCTATCTTAGCTGTTCTTAGTTAAATCTTGCTTCTCCGCTGTCTACACAACAACCAGTGTGGACAGATACGTCTTGTCACTAGGCGCGCTAAATAGCAACCAGCGTTCATAAATATAAGAACTGACATCACTCATCGGTCATCACATGACCCCCATGAATGTCCTTATACTTAAAGGTACATAATCGCCCTTTCCTTGTAGCCCTACGACCTACTTGCATGATCTGAATAAAGGCAGTGTTCTTTTTCGCTATTCCTCCACCAAAAATTCGTCTTGGTTAAAACTATTATGTGGCAAGCAAAGTAAGACCATTCCTTCTCATTAAGTAACTGAAACCTCATATTTGCACATAGCCCAGTATTCCAGCATTTCCCTTAAAGGTACTTGTCTCTTTGGCCTGAGAGAAGTCCAGTTTCTTTAACAGTTAATAGGCTTTAATCAGAACAAAGATTTGAGTCTGTGTTCGTCATGTCCGTAATGTCCATATTTGGTAAATCCGTTCTATTTTCGTTTTCATGTTTTTTTACTTGTCATTTCTCCGTTTGAATAAAATGGTTTTATCTGATTCCCAAACAATTCCATTTTTAACCTTATTTTTTCTTAAAACTATACTTAATAATTATGCGGTAACGTAATTCATCGCCAAATTCTGAAATCCACAGTTTCTTAATATTGCCATGATGGGTGCAGAAACACCAAATTTTTTCGCCCATATTTCACTCCGTATTCAGCTATTAAGAAAGAGCTTCCAATTAGAAAACCTTTTTCCAAGAATAGCTAATTTGTGGCTATCTCGCGTGGATGCTTCTGTGAAAATTCGAATCTTAGCTTCTTCAAGTGTCAATCGTATGACCTACACGTACATACATTCGCCCACAAAAAGTGATTAGCGTCATGAGGCTTTACAAAACAGCAAACATCTAGTCAAATCTAAAACATAGATATAACTTACCCGACTGCTTTCTATAATTAAAATGAATCCACTTTCACTTATGTCTGTATAATTTTGGCGTACGCTGTAGAGTTCACATCACGTATTTGTTCAGATATAAAAAAAATTAACCAATCAAATTGTACTATGAAGTTTTCAAATTCCCTACGCCTGCGATCCGGTAGTTAATCGGAAAACAAATAAAACCCGAACTGGCAACTGGAAAAATTCAGTAGCAGAAGTTTCCTTCGCGTCAAAAGAACAACTTCAAAGAAACACGGCGACTTCAAAGAAACACAGCTGAAGGCTATTGACAAACTACCAGATACAGACGTATAGACACCAACCGCTAATTGACTGTTTTTCGCCCTCCATTTTGAAAATGTATGTACATGAACAAAACTCCTTTTTCTCACCTGCATATAAACTATGCTTCACACACGTAAAGACTTGCAGAATCCTTTTTAATTGAAATAAACCGAAACTTATCATTGTGACATTTATCCAGAAGCTATTTATACACATTTGTGAATAACCATTAGTGTACGGATTTTTTTTTGTTCGCTTGTTTATCTATGAAATCTAAAAGTTGTTACTTACCACATATAAAACGTCCTTTGCTAATTCATTCTTGGTGTTGTTTTCCACTGATATGAACAAGAACGATTGTATCTAGACAATAGCTAAGACTGCGGCTAGGAAAATTGGTTCACTGTGTTATTCTAGAAAAAAGAAATTCTCAGTAGAATATCTCTTGCAAATTATTAAGTCTACCATTCGTGCGTGCTTTGAATATCGGAACCACATATGGTCTGGTGTCTTTGGTATTCATCTAGAGATTCACGACAAAATCCCAAAAGAATCGGCAATTTTATTGGTCCTCGTTTGGCATTTCAGCTTTAATCACATTACCACCGTCACGGCGTCGTTTCCCTTTGAGTTTTCTATAAATATTTTCATGGAAACTCTCCTGATGAGATTTCCTATTCGACTTCGTGAATTTAAGCCTAGAACTAAATTGGCAAACATGTATCATCATTTTACTGTTGGAATTGAGAGATGTAACGTACGTTCTATCCTAATTCTATATTTCCAGTGCTTCATGCTTGTCGAAGTCATTTTCGGCTTTTTCCTTTCAGGCCAATACGATCCTGAAATATTTAAATTCGGCGTCAAGTGCCATTGTCTGTTTTTTAATTCTGATCTTTTATTGTTCTCATTCTCCTCAATAACGTTTTCGAAGTTATTTTTCTTATTCTCAGCAATCCTTACGTCTTAACTGCTTTGTACCTTGCTTAAAGTGAAAGAATTAAAAAAAAAAAAAAAATTCTGTTTTATTCAAATAATTAAAAAAAAATTGTTTTATTCAAACAGAGAAATGACAAGCAAAAAACGTATATACGGAACCGTCATATAGCCGGACGTGCTTTTACCGATTGAGCCACAGAGGATACTTTCGGTTAGTAAAGTCGATTTTTTATGGAGAATTGTAGTTTAAAAACACTAAAATCGACCTTGCTAACTGCGGTTATATATATATATATATATATATATATATATATATATATATATATATATATATGTGTGTGTGTGTGTGTGTGTGCGGAAAAACAATATATATGTGTGGTGGTGGAGATGACAATATATACTCACCTGAATAACTTGTGCACACTTGGGAGATAAGTGCGAATTTGTAAACAATGACTTTTACTACTAATATTGCAAATTCTTCCTGAATTGAGCACTGTCAGTCATTGGCGTGATTATTCTCAGGTTAAGTACGTAAAAATATGTTTTTCTTTCAAGTTTGCGCCGATGGCTTAGGGGAAAAATCTACCACTTTTATCGAGTCAGTCAGGTGTCTATTCTGACCTGAAGCAATCGGATGTGTAGCCACGCTGATGAGCTGTGATACTGCGAAACAGTCTGTCTGTGCATGACAATATCACTTTTGTGAATGTTTATAAGTTGTTTAATAGCTATTAGGTTGGTGCAAAATAATGTCGTTTTTTGACGTTAAGTTGAACGTCAAAAAAACGACATTATTTTGCACCAACCTAATACAATAGGAAGATGATTAAGTTATTTTGGATTTTGCTCAGAAAATGGACTTTAATAACTGGAAACTTGTTAGTGTTTGCAGATAAACATTTGAAAAGAACTCGGTTCTGCAAAAAAGATTCGGAAGAAAATTTGTTTGTCGCAGTGTTTTTAAAACTAACTTGCCGTGTGTGTGTGTGTGTTTAAAATATTTAAGTTAAAATCTATTCCTTTTGGTTTTAGTTTGAAGTCGGGTGCACACATAGCAGACACTTCTAGACACTTGAAAATTGACAAGTCACAATTTATGGGTAATTAAAAAGCACTTTCAAGTAAATAGAATCATCTCTAGACATTCAAACGTATATGATAATAATGAATGGAATACAAGCTGTAATTGACTTATTGGTTAACATAATGAAGAGCTACACTGGAGTAAAATATAGCAGATGAAGTAATCCCAGAGCGGAGTTCGAACTCCAGATGGATGCATTACAGTAACTTACATGCTAATACCCTTGGGGAAAGTATAAATCCTTTTCTTCTTACCCAGCTATGGGTAAATAGCAACATAGCCTTGGTTAGAAACCGTTTTTTTTTTCATTCTAGGAGAAGAAAAAAAATCGGCATTCAAATCCAGCGTCGGCTCAGTCAGGCTATGGTGATCCCTATTTCTTAGTTAACCTACTTAAGAAGCCCCCCCTCCTCCTTCACTCGTAATGAAAAAAAAAAGAAAAGAAAAATGAAGAAACTTATAAGTACAGTTCTAAATCATCGGTAGAAGCTTTGAAGAAATCGTTTTTTGAGTACCCAGAATTGACATTCACACTATTGTCTATTCATTATTCTTATGCGTAGTGCGTTTTAAAGTCTTGATTAAATTGAGTTATATGGAAATTCCACAGTCTTACTATTTTTTATTAAAAATTGTCTTGTCCATGAAAATAAATAAAACAAATTAAATGTAGTATCAAAAATGTCAATGATATCAATTATAATTATTATTAATTCACTCTTTCTAAACCCACGAGAACCGACCACAACTTTTCTCTACTGCACACACAAATCCGTGTCATTCTCACCATCGGATAAGCAATTCGCACAGACAGGTCACTAACATGTGCGTCACCGAAAATTTAATCTCCTTTTCGTATTTCAGGGTATAATATTAACTTTCATCTTTTAGCACTCAACAGTTCGAGGTAAATATAAAACAGACACATCTTTATTTTCAAACTAAATTATCTGGATACACATCAAGCACATCTAAAAAAAAAAAAAAAAAAAAAACTACGAGAAAGACTATACACATTTTACTTATTCTTTATCTTATCATTCCGCTTGATTCCGATCCATATTTGATCTATATTTGACCTCAAAGTTTACTCAGTATTACTGTCTCTCTTGTCTTCAGCACCACATAACAATCACATAATAAAATAATACTCCTTTTGTTGTTTCCATGTTTTGTTGTTTCTCACTTTACGAGTAATTTTTATATATTTAAATGTTAGGGAGTTTATAATAATATACTCAGAGTAATAACTCCTCTAAAAATTTACTAGTTTTTATGTTTCGTATGTCGATAGAACGTAAAAAAATTAAATGAGCGCTTTATAGAATAAATACAATTATATACTTTCTTTGTAATATCTCCTTGATTTTTTGACAACAGAATCAGCATATATAATTTTCTTGCTCGACTGGAAAAATATATAGAAGCCTGTTTCTATGATACAGCACAATTTATAAGACCACAATGCAAAAATGCACTTTTAATCCGTGTCCTCACCTTAATAACGTAGTAATTGACAAAGCGCAGCAGTCATGCAAACTAAGGAAATAACTATCAAAGAATGAACACGGTTTCCCTATTTAGTCTTTCTGATGAATCTTAAATTAATGATTGAATTAGCTCATGGTGAGTTTTAAGACAATAAGATATTCGTAGAAATTCCCCGATCGCATTTTAAATATTTGAGCTTAATAACTTAAAAATTGGAAATTGGCAACTCTTTCCATTTCACTGAAATAGAATTCTGAAACGCCTTTCTTTCTTTCTTTCTTTCTTTCTTTCTTAAGCCAAGTAGCATTTTTGATATGTTTTCCACGCAATCAAAATCGTATAGTCCATTATTTATGAGGTATTGGCAAGAGACGTTAAAGTCTTCTATCTTCCCCTCTTACTTTCTTTCCTTCTGTGACACCATTTACCAGGACAAAAAGAAAAGAAAGGAAAAAGAGAAAGGAAAGAAAGGAAAAGAGAAGCGAGACTTAAGCTTAGATGATAAAAGAAGCCACCCACGACCGGGGACATTGACAATGTTATTTTGATAAGTCGCAAATGGTGAAAGGTTTCATTACCATCGCAGAAAAATTCTAAATGGATAAGAAAATCGACTATGTTCTGGTGGCGAACTTGTGTTATCGGGGATAGATAACAGCCACTTAATGCTGGCGAACATCTAACCACAGACCGACTAGAGAAAACCAATTCAGACCGGCTAGAACAAACTACAGGGCTTTGGACAGATATATAAACATTTAACTGTGTCACGGACTGCTGACCACCCACGAACTGAGAAAACAAAAGGTTTTTTAGGTTAAGACTTCGTATAGGGAAGATATCGTTAGACAAGGTCTGGGTTTTGTTAGAATGGAATGATAGAACAATGAAACAATTTTATCGGACGAGGGTTGGCCGTTTTGCTGGACGACCACCCATTCTGATAATTGGCGAAAATCTGGCTGACGAAGTCCAGATGAGAATTGAGGTTATCACACTACTGGTCGCATTGTTCTGTTGGCGGCCAGAGAAGATGAGAGCTGCGATTAAGGAAAGAAAAGAAAAGAAAAGATAATTTTTTTTTTTTGAGCAAGATATGTTTTTTTCTTCCTAAAACAAAGCCAGCTGGATCACACACCCGGCTGGACGCCATTGGGCGAATGATAACGAGGGCCAGACGGGTGATCACGTGACGCAAGGAGGAAGCCGCCGCCGCCCATTTAGAGGATGGGTATGAGAGGTTGCTGCGAGGAAGTGGGGAGAACCGTTGACGCCCCTCTGAAGTATCATGAGAATAAAGAGAAGGTGGGAGTAAGAGAAGACTTCCAAAAATGGAAAGGAGTGGAAAATTCCTGACCAAAAATAAAAGAAGTGGATATGGATTTAGAATTATCGAGGAACCTCCAACGCCGACAAACCCACCCCGGTTTTGGTCGGCGTCCATATAATCAAAGTCGCAGCGAGCAAAGATCAGTTCCGAGTTCATCAGAGAAGAGTGAGAGTTCAGTTCAGAAGAGTTCAATCCAGAGTGCTCAGTTGACGCAGGCCTCGCAGCTGACTAAGATTCGCGCAACTTCCGAACTCATCTTCAATCCAAGAACAATTTATTTTGAAGAGCGACTTAGATCCATACCACCAAAATAAGTTTTTCGACTTTCGCCTGAAGACACACCAAGAACCAATTTCTTAAAGAACAGACAACTTAAAACACTTAAAAGATGTTAAAACTCGCCTAACAAAAAAACAACGTGTCACAATCCATATAGCGGGTCGGGAGATAGACGCAGTCCTATGTATCCAGCAACCAGATATAAAGTATTGTTATCCTTTTTTTCGATACTTTGAACTTTTGAGTTATCATTTTCTTTTTTTTTATGCATATTTGTGTGATATCACCTTCGTTTGAACTCTCTTTGCATTACGGACCCAACGACTGATTGATTTCGTCTGCCTAAGATCAATTCACAACGTGGGTAGGCGGACTGGAGATCAACGCAGTTACTTTGGTAACCAGACGTTGGAAGCGAGTTGGGAACGACGAGGCTGATATCGAATCTAACCAGATTCCCATCCGAATCACCAAAAGGTTAGAACGTCACATTTGGGTGCCGCGACCGATACCAAGCCAGTTCGTCGTCACAGGACGGGACAACACGACTGACGCGACAGGCGGACGTCACGTTTGGAGCGGCGACACCCGAACGAAGCAGCGAGGAGCGAGCGAAGGCTGTGTTGAGGGACGTCACACTTCTTTCTTACTGAAACCAAGTAGCGTTTTTCCACGCAAGCAAAATTGTATAGTCCATTATTTAGAGAAGGATACTGCAAGAGATGTTATAGATTTTCTATCCTGCCTTCTTTGTTTCTTCTGCATTCTTTTTTTTTTTGTTTCTTAGAGGAAATCACTTAGCGTTTTTAAACGCAATCAAAATTTAATAGTTCATTTTTTCTGATCTCTTTGACAGGAGCCGAAAAAGACGTGTACTGTCCAAAATGCTTGTAGTCAAGAATAATATCTATCATGCCATCTATCAAAATTTTTCTAGACTTCTATCTACGCATAGTTTCAAGCAGACTCTTTCTTTCTTGCGTTTAACAAGCAAATTGCCTTCAGTAATTTCGTGTTTTTTATCTGAAGAAACGAAAGCGTTGTCCAACGTAAGCAAATTGAAATACCCAGTTAATTTTTGAGGTATAAAAGCAGGAGACGTCAAGGAATTATCGTGTCTCGATTCGACCTTTTTTTCTTTTCAATTTCTTTCTTTTCTTTGAATCTTTCCTTTCTTCCATTCCATTTCAGGAAACTGGAACCAATTTTGATCTTGGTCTTTATGTGATTTCCATATTTTTTCTCCGGCATTGTTTATTTTCTTTGACAAGTTCTAACGGTAGTGTGAATTGAAATAATATTTGCAATAGCTTTACTATCAACTATTCTGAGATGGATTTCAAAACATGGATCAATGTAATGTTATATTTAAATATTCTAAATTCTGAAACATATCTGTTTGTTTCTATTAAAAATAAAAATGACAATTTTCCAAGCAAGTTCTTTTTATCCAAAACTAGAGATTGAATATTTATTTTCCATCAATGGAAGGACCAGCAAAAACATTTAATATGTAGATGTATGCCTAGTCTCAATTAGTATATTCTTATTGAAATTTTTGGCCAAATTTTCAAAGCGTAGAGGATCCTGGCTCTCCACAACTTCCTATAAAAGAGAAGCTCATAGTACTGTTTGTCTTTCACTATCCAAAGGGACTCTCTGCTACGAGAAGAAGAAGCAGAGAAGGTCATAAATTTACACAAGCTTGTTGGGTAGGATACAGATTTTTTCTCTCCATGGCGTTGTTTATTCCAGGCCAAGTCATAGTGCATCCGAAAAGTATAATTGGCGTTCCACTGGGAGGGAAGAGTTTTGGTTTTAATTTTAGTTATCTGTTGTAGTTGGCTTATTATTATTTTTTTTTTTTTTTTTTGCAAATGGAATAACTTTAGCTTATTTAATTGAAGTAAGAAGATTTATTCTATTTCCTTCGGAGAAGCTATATTATTTCATGTTTTCTTTGAAAAGACAAGCTCTTTTGAAGAATTTCACAGAAAAAGGAAACAGGAAACTTGATCTTGTTAGAAGAAGTTAATTAAATATTTTTTGAATGTTAATGAAAATACTGTACTCTATGAAATCAAATTTATTTTTTGCGTAATCTGTATTTCCGTTTCTCGCAAATGAAAAGCGTATGTTGAAAATTTTACCTCTCTTCTTATATCAAAAATGTTCAAGAACTTGATTTAAAAGAAATAATTTATTAATCTTAGTCTTTCTTAGAATAAATGAAACAGAAGAGGAAGAAAAAGAAGAAGAAGAAGGACATTTACTTGTAATAAACTTCTGTTATATTTAATTTTAAAACAATATATTTTCTCCTAAAAACGTTTTTTTCATTAAATTTTAAACACAAAACATCGTTTATTTTGAAAATACTTTTATTAATGTAGAGTAACGTTAATTTATCTGATTAAATTTCCATTAGGCTATTTATAACAACAATAAATAATAAAAATCAATATTTTACAACTCCACTGAAATAAATATGTTAATGCTTCACAAATTTAATTGTAAAAAATATTAAAGATTCTAGAAGAAAATCTGATTATTTTATTTATGGTTAAAAAACATCAAAATTGACCCAAACGTAATATTTTTCCATAAATTAAACAATTTTGTTTTTTTAATCATTCTAACCTGAAGAAACAAGAGGAATAAAACCACTAAGACGAAATGAGGTCATAGCTTTTTTCCACTTTATCGCATTAACAGAACAGGAAAAATGAAAATAAATACACATTTTTACAGTATATTGTCAAAAGTCAATCTATTTTATAGTTTAAAGGTTTATTATTACTAATATACTCCAGACGTAGCTTTGAACAACGAAAGGTAACGATGAAATGCTAATGGAAATACAAAAATGCAGTTAAAGTTCAAAGGCTGAACAGAAGTGTTTGAGATCCAATCCAAGTACTTCGCTTAAATTCAAAAAATTTAGATATCATAAAATAGCGATATTTATTTATATAATGATACGATGTGCACAAGCCAAAATGGGGGTTTGGGGAAAGATCCCGGATGTCAAACTTTCCTCTGAAGCAAGAAAAGGTGATGGAAACACAATATCGTTGAAATCAAAACAAATCTTGGAAATGTTGATTCTATAGTATCGCATTGTCAGCTATGTCTGGATCATAACGGCATCAATTTTAAAATATTTGATGACAATATCTTAAGTTTAAAAAACTAACCCCAATAAATATTTACAAAAATGTACAAACATTATTTAAATAGGATAGAGTTGGATCGAATTACCTGAATTATATTTGAAAAAGCTTCTATATGAAAACTTGAATGAAATTTGGGGTTTGAGGGTCAAACTACTGGAGTCAAAAATGTCACTAATCAGAACATTTTTTATGGTGGTGGCTTGTAACATTGTGTTTGAAGAATCAAACACACTTTTGAAGGGCCGAATACAGATTTCTCCAAAATAACGCACAACAAGGTCCTCAAACACCCTCAAGACAGGTTTTGAATTCAGCTGTTGTCCAAATACATGGAGACCAGTTTTTATCTTTTTCGTTTAATCGAACCCTCCTATAAAAATAAAGGAGGTAGATGTAGTATAATACCTTTCCATTGCCTGAATTAGTAAAATGAATGTATTGAAACTGAAAGGTTTCGAAGAGTGATTTCGATTGTTTCAATATAAGCTTTTATTCAAACTCCACCATGCGTCATATATATATATATATATATATATATATATATATATATATATATATATATATATATATAATGAACAATGTCTCAGTTAACCGGTTGAAAAAAAAGACTATGTATAAAGGTAAAAGATAATGTCAAAAAGAATGTATTATTATCCGACGCGTAATTATCCATAATGAACTTTTTTCAAAGCAAAAAACAAATAACAAAAATAATAATATTAATAATAATAATAATAATATTAAAACGAACAGCGTCGGTTAATAATTTTGTTTATTTTTACTGTATTTTACCTTTACACACTACATCCACACACACACATATATATATATATATATATATATATATATATATATATATATATATATATATATATATTTGTATGTATGTATTTGTCAAATGCACAGCTAGGCCAGACAACAGTACAGTTAAGTATAACTGAATGACACAATTCATTCCTTGAAACAAATTAAATTTCTTATTACGCACAAGTTGATAATGACAGAGTTTAGTCTAAGACACGGTTAATATGGAATCAGTTTTGTTCAGTAAGTCACACCTGAGAAAGATTTTATTTGTTGTTTATGTAGAAAAGATAATGAGCTTTGAAAAAAATACGATTATTTGAAGACAAAATGTTGTGGTTAAAATAGGTTATACTTTTTTTCATTTTTGGTATTGGTACATTATTTGCAAAAAAGACACAGGTTTTTCGATATATATATATATATATATATATATATATATATATATATATATATATATATATAAAAGAAATATGTTGTAGTGGTTCCAACGAGAGAAAAGTATGTATATTAAAAAGAAGAGGGGTGCCGTAAACGTTTTTGGTTGTAATGGATTTATTGAAAAAATATTATACTTTGTTTTACATAATTTCACGACACGTGTTTCTGGTCTGGTCTCGCAAACCGTCTTCAGGTGAAAGTGGAGATTTTTACATATTATTAAAAATAATTAATTTTTCTTCATGTTCAATGTGGAATATTCTCGATATGAGACATTCTGTTTGTGTGTTGGCAATCCGAATTTTCTTTCTAGAATTGTCAATGAAGAGTTCTGCGTGAAGGGTCATAAAACAATTAAGGTTTGTCCAGCGAGTAGTTATCGGCATTTAATCTTTTAATGTTTTAGTGACCTCTATGTGCTCTTGGATCTGTTTCTATTTTGGCGTGTTCCTGTCAGCATGCGTGTATATATGCGTGCGTATATTTCCTTACTACGAGGAATTCGTAAACTTATTTGTACTTATACACGCATACACACACACATACACACTATCCCACCACAAGTAGTCAGTACACACACACATATACACACATATTTCCCAAGCTACATGGAACCAGTACACACACACACACACACACACACACACACACACACACACACACACGTGTTTTAAGTTGTCAACATCCGCATATACATACATAAATGTATGTATGTGTACATACACATATATATATCCCTCGTGTCTCCTGTATATGAGTGTGCGTCCATGTATGTGAGCGATCATTGTATTTGGTCACCCTGTGTGCATTTATTTGTTTTTTTTTTTTTGGGGGTTACGATCTATTCAGTTCGGGTTTGAATTTGTCTATAAAGTTTTTTTTCCTGTATTTGTAGATACGAGTAATTGTCTGTTTGATATATCGGCATGATATTAAACTTACCCTGGTTACATTTGAAAATGTGTTGTGATACAAAAATGTTTTCTGTTGTCTGTCAATTTTATATTGCTTTTGTGTAGGGAGACCCTGTTGTTCAGTTGTTGGCTGATGCCTATATATGACTTCTTACATTTTGTGCATTTAAGTGCATAAACTACATTTTTGGAGTTGCAGTTTAAGTTTTTGTTTATTGTGAATGTTTTTTTTGGGGGTTTTCAAAAGTGTAGGGTTTCCTTCTATAATGATGTCACAAACTCCACATCTTTTTTTGTTGCATTTTGTGACTCCCGTATTTTGTGTTGACTAAATTTAGATGAGGTTAATATGTGTTTTAGGTTTCTAGATTGGCGTTTGCTCTTAATTATTTTGGTTGTTTTTAGTATATTATTCAGTTTATTATTCTTGCTAAGTAAATCTAGATTTTTTGTGATTTCTGGGAATATTTCTGGGTTGTTTTTGTTGTACGTTGAGACATATGCTAGAGTTTGTTCGACGTTACGTTTCTTTTTATTTCTAAGTTGGGCCGAGTTCAATACCTTTGTTTATTAGTGTTGTGGGGTAGCCTCGTTTCTTGAGAGTTTTATGTAGTTCTTCTAAGCGGATTTTTCGGAGATGTTTATCAGTCACTATTGTACAAATTCTACGTGCTAGGGAATAGGGATGGATTTTAGGCAGCTTTTTGGGTGATGGCTCTTGAAATGAACGTATTGTTGGGTGTCTGTGGGACTGGTAATATCTGTGATTATGTGGTTGTTTTTATTTCTAATGAGTATATCTAAAAATGGTAATTCGTTAAAATTATATTCCGTGAATTTGATTTTTGGGTGTAAATAGTGTATGGAATTGGTTAATATCACCCCATGATGATTTCCAAAAGATGAAGCAATCATCTAGATATCTTTTTCCAAGTTTTAGTGAATGGGGTCTTTATATTTGTCCCATATATTTGTTCTATCTTTTCATAGATATATATATATTTATATATATATAGGGTTTAGATATAGCTTTTGTTGTCAAATTCAAAGGTGTTATTGTTTAGAATTAGGTCTACTATCGATAATGAACTCTTTAGTGAATCTCGGATGTAGTATTTCTGGATGTTTTTTCAATCCAAATGAGATCGCTTTTTCCCTAGTTCATGGGGTATGTTAATAGGCTACTGATGTCAAAAGTTGCCATAACGGATCTATGTGGTATGCATAAGGAAATGGATATCGTCTTTTTAATATATGGTTGCAATATTATGTCTATTAGGTTACTGAGTTTGCTAGTGGGACAGACTGGTCCTGCATTATGGGTCTGAAACTGGGGTTTTGTATTCAGAATGTATAGCTGCTTTTATTTCACTCGATTTATGAACTTTAGGTAGTCCGTAGAAATTACTTGTTTTTGGTACAAATATTAGGAAATCCTTCTCTTTTTTTTGTTAATATTTTATTAATGCAGAAATTTTTGTTATAATGTTTTTGTCTATGTTAGTGTCAATTACTTTGTAGCTGTTCCTATCCTCTAGTGTTTCTAGAATTTTTGTTTTATAGTATGTTCTGTCCACACACTTTTTATAATTATGTTATTATTTTTTCGAATGTTCTCTAAGGCTACTATATGTGAGATTGTCGAAATTTTTCCTGTAGGTCAAGGTTCCAGAGTTTTCAAAAAATATGTTTATCTCATTGGTATTGTTATTTTTGTTTGGGAATAAACGATTTTTACTAGTGACTCATCTGTACTACTTTTGCTATTGTTAAATATTTTTCTTAGTCTCAGTTTGCGTTCAAATTTCTTAATGTCTTTTTTTAAGACTACTATATTGCTTTTAGGAGCAGGGTAGAATTTTAGCCCAATTTCAGTAGGTTGATTTCGTCATTTGTAAGTGTATATGTAGATAGGTTTATTATTTTGGGTTTTGTGTCATCTAAACGGGTTTTCTTGTTCGACTGGGGTTCTAAAAATAATGATTGTTTCTTTTTAATATATCTTGGGTTTCTAAGAGATACCTTCTTCCTGTACATTTTGAGTTTTCTAGCCAGTGAGAGTTTCCCTTGGTAAAATTGGGGTTGTTGTTTCTGATGGCTCTATATAGGTGTGTTGGCTTTTGTTAGGGCCTGTTCCAGATGTTCCTAGGTTTATTGTTTTGTATTGATTGTATGTGGATTGTGGAATCAGAAATTTTTGTTCCTGGATATAGGTAAACATTTGTAAGAGTTGGTTGTGTGAATGTGTGTGTGTTCTGATCTTTTGACTGTTTTTGCACAGGTTTATTTTTTGTAAAAAACATTAAAAGATTAAATGCCGATAATGCTGGACAAACCTTTAATTGTTTTATGAAAACTCTTCATTGACAATAGAAAGAAAATTCGGATTGCCAACACACAAACAGAAATATCGAGAATATTTTGAACATGAAGAAAAATTAATTATTTTTAATAATATGTAAAAATCTCCACTTTCACCTGAAGACGGTTGCGAGACCAGACCAGAAACACGTGTCGTGAAATTATGTAAAACAAAGTATAATATTTATATATATAAAAACGTTTATCTTCTTTTTATATATATATATATATATATATATATATATATATATATATATAATTTCAAATGCGTGGTAACCGACAACAACGGCCATTTTCATGCGCTTTTCAGATGTCTGTTAATACAATGCTCTGTCATCGGTGGTTTTAAGGGCCCCGTAAAATCGAGCACTAAATATATTAAAGCAGTAAACTCCTTTGCTGTGTTTCTATTCTTCCCCATGATATTGAGAAAGTTTTTTCACAGCGTTGAATCAGTTCCGGCGTGTTTTTTTTGTTTTTTTTTTATAGTAATTGCGATATGTACGGCTATTTTGATGTTGGGAGGATATGTGACACACCCCGGTTAATCTGGTTGGTTTCTGCTTGTTATGCACGCACTGGGTTCATAATACAGTCAGCGACAGGACATCTCGGCGTGGTGAAATGGTTAGCAAGCTTGTCTCGCTAGATTAGTTACAACTGAGAAGTGAGTTCAATCTTCACTAGATGCCCCCTACTTTCGGGCTTGTGCCACATCTAAGCTACTCTTAGAAAATAATCATTACAGTCATCGACCGCCTGATGACTGCGTGAAGCGTATAAATGTCGGTTACTGACCACTTGAAATCTAATTTAAAATATATTGAAGCTCTGCAATTTAATATGAGCACACATTTACATGTATAGGGCGGACTCTTTATTGTCATTTCTATTAATATATATATATATATATATATATATATATATATATATATATATGTGTGTGTGTGTGTGTGTGTGTGTGTGTGTATTCTCTCTCTGTTCATTATCTATCTCAATGTGTCCATCTATCTATGTATATATATATATATATAAAGAAATATAGTTTTAAGGTGAGCTATATTTAAGGGAGAATGTGCTCAATGTCAGAGATAGAGCGTATGTAAATATAAATAAAAAAGTGAACATTGAAATGCGCACTCAGAGGCGACAGGCTGTTTCATTCTGGACGCAATCGTCAGGCCGCCACCTGACGATATTCAGTCACCCCCCCCCCCACGAGGGTGTCATGTGGCACAAGGTCTTTTTAACGTGGGCATTCCGAGTCCGTGGGCTCGGCCAAAAATATGCCCATTGAACCCGTATAAACGGGTTCAGGGCCGGTTTTACCACCCCGAAAGAGACTCCGCCCTTCGGCGTAGCCTCTTTCGGATTCCTCCCGTCCGTAGGAAGAGAGTTTAACCGAACAGTCGGTAGTGAACGACTGACTGACCCCAACGATTGCATCCAGTATGAAACAGCCTGTCACCTCTGAGTGTTCACTAATTGTTCACTTTACATATTATCTATCTATCTATCTATCTATATCTATCTATCTATCTTTCTATATATATATATATATATATATATATATATATATATATATATATATATATATATATAGCCATATTGATTATTATTATAGCGCCACTTTACTATAGATGTTGTTAGAACACTCTTGTATATAATGTACTTCGTATAAGGATTCACTGTGCGTAAGTCTTCAGCTCCTTCCCGTGAGGCATGTATTGTATTAGTCTCCAAACGGCTAGGATATTTACCAATTCCTCCCCACCTCGTCGGAATGCGACACAAGGTTATTCTTAATGCGGGAAGCCCGGTTAGAAAGAGAACAGTCTGCGTCACCCTCTACCCGAAGGCAGAGGTCTTGCCAGACAGCGAACTGACTCGAAATGGCTAGATACTTACATAACTGCGGAGAAGGGATACTTTGTTTTTCTCAAACCAGTCTCTTTCCGATGAGAGAGCCTCAACTGAGCCAGCCTCTGCCCGAATGTAGATATCATGTCAGTCACAAGCCAGGCAGCGAACTGCCTAACTCGAAACTGCTATCACTCTTACCTCTGACCTGTAGCTCTTTATAATGATTGACTAGTTCATATAGTCTCCGGATTTGTAATATTTATTTCACAATTTAACAATTATCTATCTATCTATCTATCTATCTATCTATCTATCTATCTATCTAGTTTCATTCATTATCTATCTAGGTGTCTATTGTGAAATCTTTAGTAGACTATTTTGGGTGCTGTTTATTCATATATACCGGGTGTAACAGCAAAATTGTCTAAATCGTGTAACAACAAAAATGTCAAATTCTTAGATGAAGTTTGAACCATAGTATATGAGAAATGATTAAAGATAACTTACTGGAATTCCCGAGTTTTTTACAAGACTATAAGACTCCTTGAGCAATAAGAATGTATAATAACTCTACAAGCTTAACATGAGAATAGAGATAAAATTGATAATAAACGTAAATGACATGATAACCTTAGCTAAGAAGAGGAAGCTCATGAACGATTGAAATAAACTTCAAATATTATATATTATTCCATGACCATTTTATTATATATATATATATATATATATATATATATATATATATATATATATATATACCTGTGTCGATGTGTAAAATTTCACACTCGTTATTGAATAACTACAGCGTCAGCAGCAGAATGGTAAGAAAGTTGAATTAAAATCTAAATAGTTTCATTTTTCCTATTCCTTCTGTGTCGATCTTGGCTGATACCAGGCATCTATCTGAAATCGTAAAGTGGGAATCGATGCAACTTTTACCGAAATCGAAAACGGGATCGAATTTCGATTTGCAACTGATGTTGATGTTCCTTTCACTCTAATGCCTTTGGGAATCGCCCGAATCAATTTATCCCAGGGCTTTGCCTCGGAACTTGATCTCTTGATAAAATACTTCGCAATAATGTGCCACGTTGTTTGACTGAGATGAATGTAGCCGAGTGTGAAGTTGTAGAATACGATTTTTCCCAACTGTTTTATTGGCTCAGGTATGGTCGACCTGAAAACAATAACTTTAGCAGTCAACCGGGACAGGATTCATTCTAAACATAGAATAAGAAACCCCTAACTTCTTCTGAAAGTGAGATATTATTTCAAGTTTTTTTTTTCATTTAAGCTAGCTTTTATTCGAAGAGAGTCAAGTTAATCAGACTACAGATCTTAGAATGAAGTGGATGGTCCTGCTATGGTGTTAAATATATCAGAATGAAACTTATTCGAGTAAAGTTTTTGTCCCATTCTCCAGATTTCCATTTCTATAATGGAACACTTTTCTTATAAGGTTGTTTCTCTGAAAATGCTTATTGTCTTTAGTTACAACTTGCACATAGATTTTGACTGATGTTGATTAAACCTACAGTGAAATAGGAGAAAAACATTTTAGTAAAAGTAGAGTCATCACATGCGCTTTCTATTAGATAAGCGCTTTCTATCTATCTATCTATCTATCTATCTATCTATCTATCTATCTCTTTTCCCTATCTTATTCTGTTAGCCTATCCATCTTTTTCTGTGAACTATCTCATTCTACTTATCTATCTATCTATCTATCTATCTATCTATCTATCTATCTATCTCCGTTCAATATCTCGGTTTTTCATCTATCTATCTATCTATCTATCTATCTATCTATCTATCTATCCAAAAAAAACAAAAATAGTCAGATTAACAATAAAGTTCTTTAGCATTTATTTTTTTAAAAAGTGCTCGATACAAAGTAGAGCATAATATAATAATGTTATTATTTAAAAATATTTTTTCATCTCGAAAATATTGTTCGATTTTCAAGCGATATTCAGTAAATTCAGAAAAAAAATGATTTATGTTTGAAAGCGAAGAAGTATTATATTGAATAATGTCAGTAGGAGTGGGACTAAGTGGGAGGATTATGCATTACAGAAAATGTGGTGTATGAAGCCACGATCTTCAGCAAAGAGAATACGAATGGAAAAAAAAAAGTTTTATATTGGAATATCTGCTGGGAATTGGAAGCAGCGCCTTTATAACCGTCGTCATTCCTTCACTAATAAATCCCTTAAACATCAAACAGCACTGTCTAATTACTATTGTGGTCTGGTGGAAAACGGCTTCACCCCCACGAGGAATTACTAAATCACCGCAATAAATTATCTTCAAATGTAAACACAGACATCGTCTCAAAATAAAAAAAAAAAATACATCGAATATTTGACAAACCTTTCCATAGAAACTCCGGAATTTTAAATTATTTCGACATGAAATAACACCTGGTGTCTAGATATAGGAACAATTGTTTCTGTTATACAGTATATGCGTAAAGATATTTGTATATGGGCATATGTGTATCATTATGAGTTCATATAATTGTGTTACACTGTTAGATGATTATATGGTATTTATAATTATATGCATATGTTTGTGTATTTGTATGTAGGCGTTTATATGGGGTATTTACTTGCTTGTATTTGTATGTGTGGATACATACATACATATATATATATATTGTCTTTTGTATATATATATATATATATATATATATATATATATATATATATATATATATATATTATATATGTGTGGATATATGTATATATATATATATATTTCTTATGTGTGTGTATATATATATATATATATATATATATATATATATATATATATATATATTTTTTTTTTTTTTTTTTTTGAGTAATAAAAAATATTAAAAATATTAAAATCTTTTGACACACTGGGATGTAGATTAATATTCTTTCGTTTTATTTATTATTATTTCATATATATATATATATATATATATATATATATATATATATATATATATATATATATATATGTATGTGTGTATGTATCTGTATATGTATATATATGGATATGTGTGTGGGGTATAGGTATTTGAATATATGTGTGGGTATATATATATATATATATATATATATATATATATATATATATATATATATATATATATATATATATGTATATATATGCATATAGGAATATATATGGTTAAATGGGTTATATCTGATCTCGTATTACCGTTTCATCATTATCACTCTAACGCCATTCCTCTCATTGGTGGTATTATTATTATTATTATTATCATTTTTGTTTTCTTTGATTTCAGGCGTTTACACATTTCTTTCCGGGTCCCGCCCAGGGACCTAAGGTTAGAAATGGCGTCATGACACTTTCCACTGACAAAAAAAAATAAAAAAAATAAAAGAATTAAATTACATAGATAAAGCCCTTCGTAAGGTGTGGGCTGTACTTGTCAGAACAATTTTTTGTATCTCCTTGAGGCATGGACTTCCAGGAATCCCTTCAATTAGTCTACTGCAATCTTTTCCAACCAGTCCTAGGGCTCCTGTCATTGGTACTTTTATTATATTAATAATAATAATTATAATTATTATTATTATTATTATTATTATTACGATATAATAATATTATTATTTTAAATTTTGTTTCATTTCAATATATTTTTCGATATTTTTGAAATTTTTAAGTTGTTTTAAATTTAAATTTTAAATAAGGAATTTAAAATTTTAGATTTTGATTATTATTTTTTTTACTTTTTAGTTGTTTAATAATATTAATATTGTTTGTTTAATTTTATATTCTTTTTATATTATTTTCCCTTTATCCTATTTCATTTTGTTAATGTGTAATTTTTTATTTCTGCAATATGCCTATAAATGTTAATTTATTCTTCCGTTTCTTGTTTCCTCACTTTAACCACCCCCTCCTTCCACATTTGCTTTCTTATATCTTTTCTTTTTTTTTCTCTTAGTCTCTTTTCCTGTGAGATGACTTATTAAATACGTCAATGTCTGGTCCTTACTCCCTCCCTTACTCTTAAGTATTTTAATAAAAATAGATTTAAAATTATTCCTATCACTCCCTTCCATCTCTACTTTCGACCATATCTATCATCTCCTCCCTCCCTTTCTCCTTTACCGTACATTAACTTAAAACTCTCTCAAAAAACATTTGTTATGCTTACAAGGTTGTCTGTTCTATTGTTCTATTAATTTTAATTAAATTTATATATATATATATATATTCAAGTATGTAATTGGTGTATTCGGAATGAATTCTAATAACCAACAATTACTATTCTTAAAACAGTGCTCAATACAAAGTAGAGCAGATATAATTATTTATTTAAAAAAAAAATTATAACATAAATATGTTATAAAATCAGTACAAAAATAGCCATTTTGTTTCAACACCTCCGGTGTCTTATCAAGTGATGATGTTGAATGTAAAATAAATCTATTTCTTTTACACTCAACATCATCATTGATAAGACACCGGAGGTGTTGAAACGAAATGGCTATTTTTGTAGAGATTTTGTAACATATTTATGTTATAATTTTTTTTTAAATATATATATATATATATATATATATATATATATATATATATATATATATGTTTGTCTCGGTCCTTTATCAATTTCAGTCTTTCTATCTATCTATCTTAGTATGTTCATGTCTATGTATACGAGATACTGCCAATATATTTTGGAAATTTGAATAGATTGATCAATCCGCACATTAATACAGATTTGTTGGGTCTCTCCTGATATTTTACATACATCTTTAAATCCCTCCACCAGGAATAACGATGTACATTTTCTGTTTGTTTTATTTTTCATCGTTTGAAGAAAAACAAATTTGAAGCAAGAGATTTTAGGTTTGAACGAATAAAATAGATCAACACATAAACAGACAAACAAATCGAAACAAAATGGCTGACATTCTTAGTATTTACAATATACAGCGATTACAGTTATGTATCTTACAACTAAATATAAAATTTAAAAAAAAAAGCATACTAATAATTTAAAGATACCAAACGATTGTTCGGCCATTTCTGCCCGAATGGAAGGTGTCAGACGTAATCGTCTGCACTTTCCATTTTATTGACTTTGTTTATTCCCGTTCCAGGGCCGGTCGTTTTATGCTTTGATCGGCTTTCGTCTCGAATGGGAATTGCTTGCTCATTGCTTTGAATAAATCAGCTGCTCAGCACTAACGTGACTCTCGCTTTGTACGAGAATTCTTACGGGATTTGAAAGTTATTTCGAGATTTTTTGAGATCGGACGTTTGTCGATAGGAAGAAGGAAAGAAATGGAGTTTCGGACTGCTTTACACACTCAACACAAATACAAACACGAAGTCATAAATTCGCGAATATTACAAAAACAGACATCGAGCCCGTTATATCGCCTTGTAAGTAAAACTTTCAACGACCTCCATATCTCGTGTTACGTGATGTTATTTCTTATTGATTCGGTTTTGACAAAGTCGACTACGGATTATCAACTTTCAGTTGTTAGTGGTTTGGTAAGACAGTTTTGAGAAGGTCGATTGCACAAGATTTTACGCATTTGCTCTCTACTTGGCAAACAGATTGACATACCAGAAAGTAGACCTTTTGTAAAGATATTTAGTGATATAAACAAATAATGGATTTTTTCTATTTAGTATTAATGTTATTTTAACGGGAACACGTGATGTAATAGACATCCTTGTTTGTTCAGAAGCAGTACAATATGAGGTAAAACCGGCTCAGATCTTCGAAAATATTATTATAGGATATCTGCCTCCAGGTAGGATAGAACCATTTTACAATTCTTTTCTGGGAAACCAATTTTTAAACAGTCGTCCCGTTACCGTTTCGGTCAAGGATTACCTTTTAGAAACTGGATCACTTACCCAATGAAAGAAGTACAATTCTTTTAAAAATATATTTTTGTCGTCTACATTTGAAGTGTGATAGATCGCTATTGATAAAAAATAAACCATTGAGTTTGATATGCCGTAGAACAAACCAAATCAAACCAAACCTAGATGGGAAGAGTTTTATATTATGTAATGACGGAAGAAAATAGTTCCTTATGAAGATCAAACTTGTAATAAGGCCATATTACTTATTCAACATTAAGCTATTGAGAAAATATCCCTGTTAAAAATATTAATTAAATAACCAAGTAAATTTACTTTTGTTTGTATGACGGTACAAAAACTTAACAAAAACTTCCCAGAATACGTGTGTCACTTCCAGAAAACAGGAATCTTGAAATTGTTATAACAGCTGGCGGAAAATGGTGCATGAAAATATGATGGCTATTTGAATAGAGAAAAATAACTTCCAAATATTGAAAAATACATTGAGAAATAGTAAAAAAAAAAGAATGTCCGGAACTGCTACTTAGTTTTTAATTACCCATATACGACTGAATATTAGATAATTTCCTCAGAGATGAAAAACGAAACATGAGACATCAGATATATGCTTCTACCGAAATATGCTGAAAATGCCATAGATGAAACTCTAGGAATATACCTAGAAATTACAATAATGTTAAAGAGGTTTCAGGAAAAATATAAAAGATTCTTTCATTCAGAATAAACACGAGGAAATGGAAATTTCTACAACACATGATGAGGTAAGAGAACTTGGAGAAATTAACGCTCTCACCTAGTGCACCAGTATCAAAAAGGAAACTAAGAAACATATATAGGGAGCTTAGATGAAAGAACAGTCGTTGTGAAGGAAGGTAATCAGACAAATATTACATACAGCTATAAAGTAAAAGCAGTTGAGATGAGGGTATGGCTACCTATATCTGGGCGTCTTGGATAAGATGATAGACCAAATCCAACAGTAAGGCCTCTGATCAGGAGGTTTTGAGGAGCGGTGAACCACCACTTAATAGCTGGTGTTACCAGATCCACCCTGACCAGGTGTGGTAGCACCATTTAGGGCCCAATTTATGCGTAAATAGTTAACCCCCAAACTGGGGTCAAAAGGTTTAAAAATAGGTTTTAATACCAGCAATATATTTTTTACCATCAATAAATTTTCGAAGAAAAATAATTACCAGCAATACATATTATCAGAAATAGTTCTTTGGAAAAATATTACCAGCAAAACATTTTTGAAAAAAAGAAATATTACATGCAATACATTTTTGGAAAAATATTACCAGCAATAAATATTTTGTCGGGATTAAATAACCCACTGAGTTTGATATACTGCAAAACAAAACAAAACAAACCTACATGTGGAGAGTTTTATATTCACGGATATTGGCGGATATTGATAAGGGAAACAGAAAATGCTGCTTAAAATCATTATTTCCAAATACAATTGTAAGATGATCGCGGTCACATCATCAGTGATGTTGCTCTAGGTGTTTCAGATTTATCCACCATCAGAATACCCGTACACGAGGAAAACGTCCTGGGTAAGACGTTAAACTACAACCGCGTCCTGGCTAAAACGATAAACTACGTCCAGCTGCAAGGCCTTTGATCAGGTAGTTTTGAGGAGCGTGGAACCACCTTTTAATTGCTGGTGTTCCCAGGTCCATCCCGACTCGGAGCGGTAGCACCTGTTAGGGTCCCAGCTATGGGCAAATATTTAACTATTACCAGCAATACTTTTTCGAAAAAAATTATTACCAGCAATAAAATTTTGAAGGAAAAATATTACCAGAAACAGATTTTTGACAAAACAAAATATTACCAGCAATAAAAATTTTTGTCGGCATTAAATAACCCAGTGAGGTTGATATACCGTAAAACAAAATAAAGCAAACCAATCTAAAGCAAAGAATACATATTTTATTTATACGAACCTATCCTTAAGAATCTTCTCGGCATTAAATAACCCATTGAGGTTGATATGCCGTAAAACAAAATAAACCAAACCAATCTAAACCAAATAATACATATTATATTTATACAAACCTGTCCTAATGTTGTAGAGTAGTTTTCACAGTGGAGGCTTGTATTTCAATAAATCGTCTTAAATTAGGTTCGACGTACAAAACGGTAGGAACTTGCAATAGGAGTTAATGACGCAGCAATCTAGTTGTGATGGTTGGTACTTCAATGTCCGACATCGACTGACTCGCTCAACTCCACTGACCCCACATGGCGACCACTACTCCACTACTAATTATTATGTGTGGGAGAGTCTATTAATAATAGAATAGGTACGTTCAGGTATGACACCTAAGAATCTTGTCGGCGATAAATAACCCATTGTGGTTGATACGCCGTTAAACAAAATAAAGCAAACCAATCTAAGAAAAGAATGCATATTCTATTCATACGAATCTATCCTAAAAAATGTTGTCGGCATTAAAAAACCCATTGAGGTTGATATGCCGTTAAACAAAATAAAGCAAACCAATCTAAACCAAAAAATACATATTCTATTCATACTAACCTATCCTAATGTTGTAGAGTAGTTTTCACAGTGGAGGCTTGTATTTCAATAAATCGTCATAAATTAGGTTCGACGTATAAAACGGTAGGAACTTGCAATAGGAGTTAATGACGCAGCAAACCAATTCAATCCAAAGAATGCATATCCTATTCATACGAATCCATCCTAAAAATATTGTCGGTATTAAATAACCCATTGAGGTTGATATACCGTAAAACAAAATAAACCAAAGCAAACCACGACGAAAATAGTGTTGGACTCATAACAATCTATCTACGTAAAAATTTTCACGAATCTTTCAGACTTATAATCAATTTATACTAGATGATAAGCAAATGGAAGGAAAATAGAGCTCTACCATTTCCGAGTGGAGACTTTTTGGTAGTAATCTTTTACAAAAGCTATGAGAAGTTAGTATTCGACTCAATGTGCAGCTGTGACAAATACTAGGAGATACATTATCGTGCAATGTTGCAGTAAGACTCATCTCGCATACACAACTAGCCTCAACACTTGCAGAGAATTCCGGAAAATGCTAAAATTAACTGTAGATATTTAATTCAAGCCACAACTGTCAACGAAAGACTGGTTTCTTTGAGTTCTGAAAAAAAATCCCAAAAAGATTCTCAACAGAGTCAAATCATCTGTCTATTGTTTTTAATGGTGTCTTGGATTTTTCGGCCTCACCAGAAAAGGCTTAGCACTTTGCAATTATATTTGCCTCAAAGTAGGTATCCTAAGTCATCCCCTTCACGAACACTACATCTCACGAAGAACGAATTTTGTGATCTAACTATATCGATTCGGTAATTCTTCAAAACCCATGAAAAACCATGATTCCATAAAGGTCACTACTCCTAATATTAGGTTATCCCAAAAGTTTGTAAACACTTGCGAAAAATTGAATTTTTATGCAACACAATCCAGCACAATCGAGACAAGCGATGGGTTCAGAAAGGGCAAGAGACACCGTCGGTTCCAAAACAAGATCGATTCGGCAAGAAAGTCATGTTGGGCGTTTGGTGGAACTTTGAAGGAGTTGGTTCTGAATGGTCATGCCATCAGTGCCGAACTTTACTGTCAGCAACTGGAGCGGGTCTACGAAAAGTTGAAGCAAATGTACCCGGCTCTGATCAACCGAAAGCGAGCTTTGATGCAGCAGGACAATGCCAAGCCACACACCGCCAGGAAGACCAAAGACAAGTTTGAAGAGCTGGACGGCGTTGAGGTTCTGCCACATCCAGCCTACAGTCCTGACTGTGCTCCATCAGATTACGGCCTTTTCTGATCAATCCAAGACTTTCTGAAGGGCCGCCGAGTCTGATGAAGTCGAAGAAGCGTGTCAAGAATCTTTGATTCGAAGCCGGCCGAATGGTACTTTCACCAGATCCGAAAGCTTTGCAGATCGATGGCAGAAAGTCTTGGAAAATGATGGTCTTTATTTTGAGGAATAATTTTTGTTGCTTTTGTTATTACTTAGCGAGTAAAATTTCAATTTTTTGCAAGTGTTTCCGAACTTTTGGAACAACCTAATAAAATCTGTTTTAGTGCTTAAGAAGATTAGCCCTGAATTATCTCCAATCCTGGCCTATCTCTTCTTATCATGGGTTACACATTCACTCCAGATCTCAACTAGAACTCATATATCCATGGGTAAAATGCTTAAAAAAGGCCGGCTGATTTCATACTTACGTCCTTTTGTTGTGTTCTTCATTACATGAGTCAGGTTAGTTAAAAATAGAAATTATCGACGTTTACAAGTCCTGGGTTTAAAATCGTTTACAAGCTCTCATGGGGGAAAGAATATTATTCGTTCTGAAGCATCTATCACACAGACGCATCGTCGCAAAATCTACAGTTATTTCTATGGTAATGTTACAGATGAGCTCTATTCGTTACAGTTCAGATCTAGTGATCCAAATCATCTGATTCGTTTCGTATTCCAAGTATGAGAAGGAAATTTCATTCAGATTTTTCACAGGAACAGCTACTTTGCGGAACACCCCCGCATGTATCCTTCCTTTAAGGGTAAATCAATATATGTATTCCTTATCTTCATGATCTTCATACTTCTTTCTCTTACACTCATATCGTAGACGCCATTGAGTGACTATGTAACCTTGTTATATTGGGTACACGTTTGGTTGATGAGTGAGATGAACTGTGGAATGCAGAAGCTTGGAACAAGATCTCATTCAGAAGAAAAAGCTACATTCTAAGAAGCGTGAATTTCTCAGAAGGCCTGCAGGAAAGCGAAATGGACGACGTTACACTCCAAACAAGGCAATGAAGCCACTAAAACCCAATGGATTACAGAGTGTGAATGAATGAAAGAAAAGAATAGAGAACATTAAAAGAAAAGCAAAGCAAAATGACCCGCGTTACACAGCGTTCACCAAAAGCAAGGCAATAAAGCCGCTAGGATGCAAGGGGTTACTGAATGTGAAGGCATACGAGAAAAATAAGTATTATTAAGGAGAGATTACAGTAAAAGAACAGAAGAGCGAAACTGCCTATGTTGCACAACGTTCACACCAAGCAAGGCAATAAAGCCACTAAGATGAATGTGAAGGAAAGCGAAATGGTCCGCTTTGCACATTGAATGTCTATATAAACTTGTATTGGGTACACGTTAGTATATATATATATATATATATATATATATATATATATATATATATATATATAGGGTCCTCCATTAGGTCACTTAGAAAAAGCAGCATATCACAATGAATAAAGGTCCATAAATCAACGAAAACAAAGTTTTGTCTCAATATGTTTATGTTGTTACGAAGAGGAAAGACCGAAGTATTTTTTAAATATTTTTTGGAAATTTTTTACTCCTTTCTAGCACGTAGAAAATTTTGGTTAAAAATGTTGTTTTTTTTTTTGGTTTTTTTTTGGTTTTTTTTTTTTTACAACAGCGCGAGAAGAGTAAAAAAACAGTTTGTTTTATTTTGCGCTTTCCCTGAGGAAAACACACGTTAATTAGGAAATTTTGCTAAAATCAAATAATTGTCGGATTTTAATGAAACTTTCAAGACTCATTCAGAAATGAATGAAATTATTTTTGAATTTTTTTTTACAAAAAATCTTGTTAAAAAGAGATTTTTTTAAATCATGTTTCCACCCACTTACATATTTTCATGAAATTTCAAGAAATTATATCTTCATGCGCGGTATTTGTTTTATTAGTTATAAACGGGACTCTTTGTAGAAAGTAAATCACCAGTTTTTTTTGTAAAACTACACGGTTTCATAGAAAATCTGCTTTGAATTATAAAAAAACTGTAAAAAAGTATGACATAATTAATTAGAAAACCTTTCACCTGTTTTTGTAAATACGTTATACTAAGGACATTATTTTGTGAAGAAATAAAAATTTTTCGATGAATAATGTATTTTTTACAAATTTTTTCCCATTTTAAAATTTTTTTCATTAACTTCTTAATATTCAAAAATCGTTTAAAATTCTTTATTACTTTGAAGCACGTAATGCAATGATAACGTTAATGAAAAAGTAAATTTACGAATCGAAATTTGAAAAGCACATAAGTCATTTGACCCAAAATATTTTTAAAAAAATTTTTAAAAAGTTTTTATTGAAAAAACGTTCATAATTTCTACGTATGGAAATGTATACATGACATAATCCTTAAAAAATTTTAAACAATTATCTAATTAATAAAAAAACTTTAAACTATTATCTAATTAAGAAAGTATGAAATAAAAAAAGAGATATTACATAATTGCTGAAAAAATGTAATATTTGAAAAGTACTAGTTAAAAACGAAAAGCCGCGTTCGCTTACTTTGCAAAAATTGTCAATTTTGATCATCCCCTCGTCACAATCGATTTCTTTGATAAATTCAGACGCATCGTTAAGAAATGTTTGGATACAAAATTTTATGCTATAAGTAAGTACTGTTTGTTTCATATCAGATTAATTTATCTTTAAATTTTCTAACTTTACTCAAATAACGTGTCAAAAATATATAAATTTATTTTAGGAAGAAGTTTAAATTCAAAATTGTGTTTGTTTACAAATTTCTTAAAATTTAAGAAAATGTCCGCTTTTAAGAAAATTAAACAAAAATCGAGCATATATTTGACATTCCAAACTATATAATTTCTATCTGAAAGACACCAGAATATGTTACTTACTGTAAGTAATAAATTTAGTGCTTTAGCTTTCAATTAATAACAACATATTGAAACAAAGTTTTGTTTTTGTTTATTTGAGCCTTTTTTTAATCGTGATATGCTTCTTTTTTACGTGACCTAATGGAGGACCCGACACACACACACACACACACACACATTTATATATATATATATATATATATAAACTTACTTTTCTATGTAACTATCGAGACGGTTAATCTACAGCCATTAAATATCGAAGATCGGAGTTAAATTATAAAGTCACGTGATTCATATTCGATTGGGTTGTTATCTGTTGGATGACGGTCTGCGCAGTTGCGATGGTAAGCGACGGATATTAGGATGAAAGAAATATACACCAAAGATTAATAATGGTTGACAAGGGTTCATTTAAATAAGATGTGATAGTATTGTGAGACCGGAAACTACCTACACAATAGATTCTTCTGGGCCTATATTAAGTAGGCGATATTGCACTCTAGACAGCGACATAGGGAGTCACACAGTCACACTGAGTCACACTGAGCGACAGACTGAGTGACATAGAGTGTGATATAGTAAGCTCCGCTTACACTATCTCTGTAACCTGTTGTTAATATATCTTTCTTACATCTAATCCGTGTTCAGTGTTTTACTTTTGTGGTCCCAACTTTGGCCCCACATCAGATAGTAATATTAAAAATATGCAAATCTGGGAGTATATATGTGTTGTAACCTAGGGAAGGTTATTGAATAGAATAATTAAACGAAGGTTGTTAATGAACGATAATTATGACAAGAAAAACAAATATTCGCCAACGAAGCGTAGAAGAAGTCAACTGCTAGAATTGAATCAAGTGAAATACATAATGAATCTCTAACTCTAAAAATATCTACCAAACGCCCCGCGGGGTCAGATGTGGCACAAGGCTGAATTTAATGTGGGTTATCCGAGCCCGTAGACTAGGCCAAAAAATCCCCTAAATCCTGTATAAAACGTGGTTGGGCAGTTGTTTCCTGAGACTATTCCCTTCAACATAGCCTCGTCTGGGGATCAACCTCTGCTCGGAGGTAGAGAGTTTGACCAGCACAGCTGGAGACGAATTTCCATCTCGAGAATATATACCAACCACCCCACGCGGTCAGATTTGGCAAAAGGCCAGATTTAATGTAGGGGTATCCGAGCCCATAGACTCGGCTAAAAATTCCTCGTAGACTCCGTATAAAACGGAATCAGGTAGCTATTTCCCGGGACGAGACTTTGCGCTTCAACATAACCTCGTCTGGGGATCCTCTCTGCACGGAGGCAGAGTGTTTGACTAGCACAGCTGGAGACGAATCTCCAACTCTAGGATATCTACCAACCGTACCACGCGGTCAGATGTGGCAGAAGGCCGATTTTAATGTGTGGGGTATCCGAGCCCGTAGACTCGGCCAAACATTCCTCGTAGACTCCGTATAAAACGGCGTCGGGTAGCTATTTTCAGAGACGAGACTCTACCCTTCAACATAGCCTCGTCTTGAAGCAGAGTTTGACCAGCACATCTGGAAACGAATATCCATCTCTAGAATATTTAGCTACCCGGCCACGAGTGTTGCATGTGGCACAAGGCTGGTTTAACATTGGTTCTCCGAGCCCGTAGTCTCGGCCAAATATAATTCCTTTTGAACACGTATAAACGGTTTCAGGGCAGTCTACCTCCCCGAACGAATCTCTGCTCTTCGGCGGAGCCTCGTCCGGGTTCCTCTCTGCCGGAAGGCATAGAGTTTGACCACCATAGCTAAAGATGAATCTCCATCTCTAAACCACGTACAATATCCACTACTGTATTTATGGAAATAGGGGTATACCCATTATCGTCCGTAGGTATACTGCAGCAATATGGTACTTACAATAATATTAACGACGATGTGTTAAGGACAATGAAAACAATAATGACACATGATGAGAAAAATAGGCAACCGCCCCACACGCTCAGATTTGGCAAAAGGCCGGATATAATGTAGGGGTATCCGAGCCCATAGACTCGGCTAAAAATTCCTTGTAGACTTCGTATAAAACGGAGTCAGGTAGCTATTTCCCGAAACTTATATCTAAATGATTCTTTTTCGTCTTTTATACAACATGTGTATTCAGGACGTGAATGGTAGTTTTTTTTTCTATATATATATATATATATATATATATATATATATATATATATAGAAAAGTGAACATAGAAGTCAACACTTAGAGGCGACAGTGTGTTTCATGCTATATGCAATCGTCAGGCCACATATGCTGTTATTTTTCTCGGCTATTTATATATATGCGGGTTAGTGGTGCATTGTGGGTATTCTTTTATGGCGGTTATTTTTTACCGGAAGTCGCTTTGTCTATTTATTTGGGTCAAATTATATTGCTCGTTTTTATTTTTTTTGTTTCTTATTTTATTTATTTATTTATTAACGTAGTAAAAATTTGTTTATATCACGTATTTAACAGTTTTGTTTTGGTTTGAGAATTTAATTAAAGCTATTTGTTCAATTTTTTGGGGTTGGTTGTTGTAGTTCATTCTAACTATTATTTTTTTGGCGGGAACAGTTTTTAATTTGGGATTGGTTGGATGAATTTAGGTCAATTTATTTGTATATTTTCTCTTTTCGGTTTTCGGTTTTTAAGCAACATAGTATTTATATATATATATATATGTGTGTGTGTGAAAATATATAGAAAATAGGAAGGAACTGGTTAGGTAAATAATCCAAAGTCCCTTGGTATTTTAGTTATTATTTTTTAAAAATAGTGCTCGCTACAAAATAGAGCAAAAACATAATTATTTATTTAAAAATGTGATTCGAAATCGCGACATAAGAAGTTTCATGTTTCAAAGCAAAAGCCGAAAACTTCAATATAATTATTTGAATTAAATTGAGTTAAAGTAAGCTCTGTTCCATCATCAAGCAAAATTTTTTTTGGAATAACGTATTTCTGAAATTTCTTTTTGGAATAACGTATTTCTGAAATGGAAGAGAGCTTACTTTAACTCAATTTAATTCAAATAATTATATTGAAGTTTTAGGCTCTTGTTTTGAAACATGAGACGTCTTATGTCGAGATTTGGAATCATATTTTTAAATAAATAATTATATATATATATATATATATATATGACTCTATCATAGAACCTATCGAAGACGTGGGTGTAATGATCCAGAATAATAATAGTTCATAATTCTAAAAATAACTTTGCCATCGGTGGTGATAGAAAATAAGGATATTTCATCATCCCCGAAATAATGATAAAAATTTCATCATCCTAAAAACAAACTTGCCACAATATTCTAAAATCTGATTATAAAAACGGCCCTTCCACCATATGCGACAACAGTAAGCCCAGTAGAGTAGCAAGTGGCAGTAACAGTAGTAAACAGGCCCAACAAATCTGTATCGTCATCCCTCCGTGAAAATCGAAAACTGACTGTCTCAAACGTTATCCTCAACAACAAAATTCGCGGAACAATCAAAAAGTAATCATAAACTTTTAACGAAACAAAAGATACAGTAACACTGAGAACGTTTTTAACACACAACATACCAATATATTTAACTAGCAGTGGAGCCCGGTGTTGCCCGGGGATGTAACAGTAATAGATAGATCAAGTATCGACCATCATAAAGACTGAAAAATAAAATTGACAATGATTATTGTTTAAGGTTGACGGACACGCATGTCTTAATTATTTTTTTTTTTTTCCGGACGTTTGAGTAGCCGGCAGTAACTTCCGGCCGGGTGCGATACACTTAACCGTGCTTTCAAATTGATTTCGTGGAAAAACAATTGCAAGGTAATTTTACATAGTCCTGTGAAGTTTTATTGAAATCGGTTGAAAAATGTAGTGTGGCACCATTTACCGAGGCAGAAAAAGAAAAGAAAGAAAAGAAGGCAAAAAAGAGGCGAGACCCAAAACGTGGATGATAAGCAGAACACCACGGCTAAGAGACAATGGTTAAAGGATATTTTGATAAGTAACAAATGGCGAAAGAGTGTCATTACAATGACAGGGAAATTCTGAGCGAATAAAGGAATCGGGTGTGTTTTGGCGACGGCTGTGTTATCTGGGATGCGTAAACAAACTGCTGGCCAAAGAAAAATCCAAATGAAAATGTTATTTCGATAAGTGACGGAAAACAGGTGGACAAAAGGCCTTTGGATAGATATGAAAAATTTGTGTCAAAAGCCGCACACGATGTGTCCACTGACCGATTTCTTTCGACGGAACATCTTTAGCCTGCGATAATAAAATTATGTTATCAGAAATATGTACCGAAAGGAAAGGAAATGAATGGGAATTTAGAAATGTTCTTTTCGGGGCGACGTCTGGTCGTGTTAAAAAGACCACCCATTCTGATAATTAGCGATAAGATGACTGACGAAGCCCAGGTGTAGAACAAGAGTTATGACCACCGTCGTTTGCGGCTAGAGAAAATGATAACTGCGATTAAGAGGAAGAAAAGGAAAAGAAAAGATAATTTTTTTTTTAGTTAAGCAAGATATTTTTTTCCTGAAACAAAGCCGCGGATTCGTCCACGCCCGACTAAGACACCATTGGTCGAGTGGTGATCACGTGACGCACGAAGGAGTCTGTCGCCGCCCATCCAGAGGATAGGTATGAGAAGCTGCTACGAAGAAGTGGGGAGGGCAGCTCACGCCCCTCTGAATTATGGTGAGAAGGTGGGAGTAAGAAAAGGCTCCCCAAAATTGAAAAGAGTGGAAAATTCATATCCAGAAATAAAAGAAGTGGATATGTATTTAGAATTATCGAGGAACCCCCGACGCCGACAAACCCACCCCGGTTTTGGTCGGCGTCCATATAAGCGTTAGCCGCAGCGAGCAGAAATCAGTTCCGTTCAGTTCATCAGAGTGGAGTTGCAGCAGAGAGTTCGAAGCTCGCAGTGGAAGTTGGTTCTGCCTCGCAGATAGCTGACTTGAAAGATTCACGCACATTCCGGACTCCTCTTCAATCCAAGAACAATTATTTTGAAGAGCGACTTAGATCCAGACCACCAAAATAAGTTTTTTTTTCGACTTTCGTCCGAAGACACACCGAAAAACCAATTTCTTAAAGAGCAAACAACTTGAAGCGTTAAAACTCGCCTAACGGAAAACAACGTGTCACAATCCATAGAACGGGTCGGGGGATAGACGCAGTCCTATGTATCGAACAACTAGACATAAAGTTTGTTAACTTTTTTTCTTTGATAATTTGAACTTTTTGAGTTTTCATTTTATTTTCTTTTATGCATATTTGTGTGGTGTCACCCCGTTGAACCCGATTTGCATTACGGCCCCAACTACTGATTGATCTCGTCTGCCTAAGATCAATTCACAACGTGGGTAGGCAGACTGGAGATCAATGCAGTTACTTTGGTAACCAGGCGTTGGAAGCGAGTTGGGAACGACGAGGCTGATATCAAATCTAACCAGATTCCCACCCGAATCACCAAAATGTTAGAACGTCACATTTGGGTGCCGCGACCGATACCAAGCCAGTTGGTCGTCACAGGACGAGACAACACGACTGACGCGACAAGCGGGGTCACGTTTGGAGCGGCGACACCCGAACGGAGCAGCGAGGATCGAACAGCTGGCGCCGCGGCGGGGACGTCACAGTTGGTGCCGTGGTAGACCAGGATAGGACGTCACAGTTGGCGCTGCGACCAGTGGACGACGTCACATAGGAAATACGATCCAATATATAAACGTACAGACACACACACACACACAATCTGCGTTTTATAATAAGTAAGATTTACAACACGAAAAATAAACCTATACATTCTTGTTATTAACGTCAAAACGTGTCTTATTATTATGTTATTTTTGTAAGTTTTTAAGCATTTTGTTTCCAGTAGAAAAACAAGTAAAAAGGATGGGAAATGGTCAGAGACCTTCTTATTATTATTTATGTCGTACGATCATGGCTCTCCACAGCATCCTGTAATTTGTAGGTATTAGCTATGTTTGCCGTGTCGCTATCTCCCCATATCCCTGTTCTACCAAACATTTACGCATGCTTGTCAGGTAGGATAATCTCTTCCTCCATCCTTATTCGCTTTAACATAAACTGCCTTATGATTTTGTATAAATAGATAACGGAGGAGGAATAAAATTGAAAGGGAAAAAGTCAAGCTTGTGTTTGGGCAACAAGAAACAGGAAGTTGTGGACAGCGACTACCATTCACGTCCTGAATACATATGTTGTATAAAAGACGAAAAAGATTCATTTAGAGACTGTGGTTAGTCTGTTTGCGGTGATTATCATTGATAATACTCGATTATCTGCCCTTTAATGTTGGGTATCAACTCCTAAATATGTTCTCCTTTGTAAAAATCAACACAAATAATGTACGAAATACAAAAGTACTTTGCGCAAAATGTACTATAAGATGACTTCTTCAGAACAATGATGAAATAACTCGTGGTTCATTGATCGACAAATGTCTGTATATTACATATAGAAATTGCTGTTAGTATATATATATATATATATATATATATATATATATATATATATATAAACAGATCTACAGGCAGACAAGGGAAGAAAATAATAGAAAAAGACGAAAATAGACAGAGCATGCAAGGAAGAGAGAAATAGAAATAAAGAGAGAATTAGGGAGAAAAGAAGGCAAATATAGTGGAGAAAGATGGAGAGTAAAGGACCAGTGAGTGATAGAGCAAGAGTGAGTGAGAGAAAGAGAAAGAAAGAAATAAACAAAGAAGTAAAGAAAGGAAGGAAGGAATGGAAAGAAAGAAAGAAAGAAAGAAAGAAAGAAAGAAAGAAAGAAAGGATAAAGTGGAAAGAAAGAAAGAAAGAAAGAAAGGAAGGAAGGAAGGAAGGAAGGAATGGAAAGAAAGAAAGAAATGGAAAGAAAGAAAGAAAGAAAGAAAGAAAGAAAGAAAGAAAGAAAGAAAGGAGGAAGTAGAAAGAAAGAAAGTAAGAAATAAAGAAAGAAAGGAAGGAAGAAATGGAAAGAAAGAAAGAAAGAAAGAAAGAAAGAAAGAAAGAAAGAAAGAAAGAAAGGGGAAAGAAAGAAAGAAAGAAAGGAAGAAGTGGAAAGAAAGAAAGAAAGAAAGAAAAGAAAGAAAGAAAGAAAGAAAGAAAGAAAGAAATGAAGAAGTGGAAAGAAAGAAAGAACGGAAGAAAGAAAGGAAGAAGTGGAAAGAAAGAAAGAAATCAAGAAAGAAAGGAAGGAAGGAAGGAATGGAAAGAAAAATAAAGAGAAAATAAACAAGAGGAATAGTAAGAAAGAGACTCTGAAGGAAGAGAAAAGAAAGAAAAAAAGAGTGGTAGAGAAAGAAATATAGGAAAAGAGTGAGGTAGTTCTATAAAATCAACGAAGATGAAGAAAGAGGGTGCGAGAAAGAGAGAGCGATATAAATATGATGCAAGGAAGGAGGATAACGGAAGACACAGAGGGCAAGAGAAAGAGAGATAATCAAGACAAGCAAAACGGGAAAAAGTGAGAAAGTGGAAGAAAAATAGAGAAGAAGGAAGAAAGATAGATCGAGATGAATGAGGAGAAATAGGAAGAAAGATCTGTAGAAACAGAGAGAACGAAGAAGAAAGAGTGAGAGAAAGAACGAAGAGGAAACAGTAAAAGGAGAAAGAGACAAATGACAATTATTTACGTTTTATAGCAAATAAGTGTTCTTGATGCAAACTTATTCGATTTCTTTATTGCGCAGCAAATTCAGAAACGTTGTAATAAATGCGTGAAATTTTATTTGTAAATCACTCAGGCCCAATAAAGGCAAAAGCAGGGACGCAATGGCGACCCTCTGTTAACCAGCGACTGCACAAAATGTTTCTTTTGGCTCCTTTTCTTAACGAAGTTAATCGAGATAAAATGGACTTTTGCTTCTCTTGAAAAAAAAAAAAAAAAAAAAAAAACACAACTGAAGGCAAAGCTTATCGGCTGAAATAAAACAGACAATAAAAAAATGAAAAGAAATCAAATACTAAAAACGAAACTGAGGGATAAAAGCAAAAATGGATATTCGCCGTTTATTTTATTTTATTTTCATATTTCCTTCCGTTATTTACATTTCATATATTTTCTGATTTTATCAATCGTATTTATTTAAGGCTGTGCTTATCATATTGATAAACTTATTCATATTTTGTCCACAATTTACTTCCAAACTCTTCTTTCGCATAATCATTTTAATCAACAGTCAGGCGTTTCTTTCTTTCTTTCATTCTTACTTTCTTTTAATAATTTCAATCAGCAGCCATTCTTTTTTTTCTTTCTTTTGATGCTTTTTATCAACATTTCTTCGATTCATTCATGCTTTATTTATTTATTTCTTTTAATAATTCAAATCAAGAGCAATTCATTTTTCTTTTCTTTCCTTATTCTTTTTTATATAATAATATTTTTCAAAACGCATTTGGGTTTATTTTTTCTTTCTTTTTTCGATAATTTCCGTCAACATCTATTCGGTTTTACTTTTTACTTTCTTTTTCATTCTTTCTTTTAATAATTTCAATCTACATCTACTCTATTCTTTCTTTCTTTATCTCTTTCTTTTTTCTTTCTTTCTTTCTTTCTTTCTTTCTATGAATAATATCGGTCAGTGTCTATTTGTTTCTTTCTTTCCCGTTTTCATTCTTTCATCCTTTTCAGGTACGGATATTCCTACAATCTTTCTTTCAGTTAGTCCTATCTAAAGCAATCTGGTTCTTTCTTTCTTGTGCATTATTAGTTTACACACACACACACAGATAGATAGATGGATGAATAGATAGATAGATAGATAGATAGATAGATAGATAGATAGATAGATAGATATACATATATGTGCGTGTGTGTGTGTGCATATGTGCGTGCTCATATTTGTTTCTCCACAAACACACAGAAAGTCACAAACTGACGCACCTACACGCAGAGAAAGACACACATACATACATACATACATATATATATAAATATATATATATATATATATATATATATATATATATATATATATATATATATATCCATGTGTACGTACCTCAGGGTATATTCCAAACTACTCGTGCATTACACTAGTGACTATTGATGGCCAAATGCTCGTGAGAATTCCGCTGCATAGACTAATAGCAAAGGTTGCTGCAGATCACCTCCGTTAGAGTCAATGCGGATTCAGACCCAATCGTAGGACAACAGAGATGCTCTTTGTTCGAATATATATTCAGGAATAGTGCCAGATGCAAAACAAAGGACTATATGTCATTTTTGTCGACCTGACAAAGGCATTTGACACTGTAAGCAGATCAGTCCTTGGAAAATCCTTATCAAGCTTGGCTGCCCGCGCCAATTCCTCAATATCATTATTCAACTCTTTCACATGCATCTCTGCCGAGTTAGAATTGGCGGGGACCGCTCAAGCCTTTTTCCCCCATGGAAAACAGCGTGAAACATGATTGCGTTCTGTCCCCAGCACCCTTCACATTATTGGACGACATAATTTTGAGACAGGTCACAGAGGAGATGGATTACGATTAAAGCATGTATTTCCGTTCACGCTCAAATGCCAACCTGCTCAAAGATAAGCAACCGCACACTTGCACTAATATTTCATTCCTCTTCTCTAAAGTGTCCTACTTCTTTCAGAGAGCGAGAGAACATAGCCCTCCTCAACTTCCTATCCTTTACATCTCTAAATAATATTTGTCTCCTATCTATCCTTTGTCTCTTCTTTTCTATAAAAGAAACAAAATCACGCCTGCTAACTTATCCTTGCTGCCTACAATGGACTTTATGTGTATCGAATTCTCTAAGTGCTCTTTCTTCATCATGTTTGCCAGAATTTAAAACTGTCCCTTTCAGATTATAATTATAAGCGTCAAATTCGTTTTCGATTTCCGTTTAAACTCACTAATTGCTGATATGCTCCTTTATTGTATTCTCAGCATCTTTCTGTAGAGTCATATCTCGGATGCTTCCAGCCTCTTATTCATCATTTAGTCAGTATTCACTTCCACATAGGAAGACTTATAAAGCATAGTAGATTAGAAGCCTCTTTTGTTCTTGACGAAATATTTCTGTTTCTTAATTATTTGTAAAGATTTTAGAAGATATCTTTCGCTATTCAAATGCACCTTCGGATTTCTGTCATATTTTTCGTAGTCTGCTAAAACGGGAATTAACGTCTGTTCACAAGCGACACGGTGTCGAATTATTCCCAACAAAATTAACATTCGCCACTAGTCAAAACCTACGCACGTTTAATCGCCAAATTCTGGTTAAACGTTTCGACAAAAACATCTCTACATGCCGTGTGCCATACCTGAAAGCACTAATATGGGCAACAGACTGGCAAACACATACTAAGTGTTTGTAAGCTTTATGAAGCTAGCAACAAAAACTTGAAAGACAACAGGGAAAATAAAGGTTACTGCAATATCGTGCAGTCATTTCGCATTTTTCGTGCTGAATCACGGGTCATATACGATTGACACCTTTGCCTACTTAAATGCTTTTATGAGCAGTGCTTTTGCATTATTCCATAAGTGCGCGAAGGCTAATTTATCAATAGGGTTACATCATAAGCACTGAATCAATGCATTAAAAAAATCAAATTCAGCGGCACTGAACAGGCATAGATGATAGAAGACTTCTTAATTTTTTAATTTTATATATATATATATATATATATATATATATATATATATATATATATATATATATATATATAAACGAAATAGACGTCTTGACCCATTGAGGGTCGCTAGGGGAAGTGTGTGAGTTCGTCGTTTTTGGGCGCGAAGAATCGATTTCACACGCAGGAAATGTTACGTTGTATGCTGACGGAACTATTATTATTTTGTTTTTGTTTATTTATTTTAAATAGTTTTAATGATTTTTGTTTAATTTTATTTTATTGATGATGTTTATTATTATTATTATTATTATTATTATTATTTCATATTTTTATTTATTAATAATAATGTCCATGCAAATGCTTTAAATTTATGGAGGAAACAATATCCTCCTTTTACAAAAAACTACCGTTGTTACAATGTGGAATAACTATAACGAAATACAATAAAAAACAAAGCCAAACCCGAATAAAGCCGAATTATGCTCAATATTTACATAAAACAGAGATCAAAATTTATATTTAATATTTTGAGCCATGAGTCCCTGAAAAATTTTTGAATCCTGAGTTCCTGAACAATTTTTAAACCCTGAGTTTCTGAAGAATATTTGAACCAGAGTTCCTGAACAATTTAAACCCTTCTGCCAGAATTCCTGTGTCAAAATTAATAAATAAGTAGTATGAAATGTTTCACAGTAGATATAAATATAGTTACAAGTGATTACCCACCGTTCAAACAGTGGCTGGGCATTAAGTCATTTTTCTCTACCACCGATGAAGTCGGTGGTCAGGGTTCAAAGGTTTAAATCTGAGCTTTCCTATATATTTAAGCTTTATGATATAAGCTTTTAATCAGCGTATATTGCATTTCTCATCGTCCATATATATATATATATATATATATACCTTTTATATATATATATATATATATATATATATATATATATATATATATATATATAGGGTTAGATAAATGAAAAAAAAACTAGATATTAGCGACCGTATATTGCTGGCGTGCATACATTGGTAAGCAAATAAATAACTACCAACTTTAGTCAAGATGTTCAGACATAATAGTACTCAATGTGATTAAACCGAGCTAAGAAATATATATTAATATATACACATATACCTACGTTTGGTGTACGACTAAAGTTTCGTTGTTTACCCAACTCGTCGGACACAAGATATAGCTTATAACTTGTGCTCGACGAGTTGGGTAGTCAACGAAACCAAACGTAGGTATATGTGTATTTATATTATTATTATTATTATTATTATTATTATTATATATACATATGTATATATATATATATATATATATTATCCCTCACCGATAGCACAACTCATTGTTTCATACACAACATAATCAAAAAATTAAAAATTTCATACACAACATTAACAAAAAATTAAAAATTTAAAAAATAAAAAACTGTAATTCTAGAAAGAGATGTTAAATTCATCATTCAAATAAAAACTCATCTTCGAGACAACGTAGTCGTGGTATGACCAACATATATATATTTTTTCTGTTTTATTTTTTTTTATTCTCAGGAAGAAACGGTACACTTAAGAGTTTCATATTGTCTTTCATTTATACACTAGTAATTCGATATATAGATTTATATTCAAATCATATAATATATGTTTATCTGTTTATCTATCTACCGCCGTCTGTTTCTATCTATTTTATATCATAGTATCTATCTTATATAATTCATATAAAGACATGAAACTTTTATCTCAGACAAATACCAATCCTCATATGTCTGCAATTCATGATATATTTTAATCAATTTCTGCCTTATGATTTTTCACTTTCACGTCCCTTAGCCTCTTTTTCACTTTCGTGTGCCTTATCCAAATCGTCCCAACGTCATTTCCTTCTTTAACCTCTTTATTATGCCTACGCCTTTCCCTCATGGCCCGTACACTATTTGCAGATTCTCATTGTCGATTTGTCACGTCTGGCTTAACAAGTAAACTTATATTCACTAAAGGTTGCTGCGAAAATTGAAACGTATCAAACAACGGCGTCTGTTTTATTTGGAGGCAGCGTATCACAAACTCAGTCCCAAATGATTGGAAAATAAGAAAATTCTGATTGTACCAAATAGAATTTTCCACATCTGTAGATATAACTGCTCTAGCTTTTTTATGCTTTATGAATACGTTTGCACACACACACACACACAGATATATATATATATATATATATATATATATATATATATATATATATATATATATATATATATATCACGCCTCTGACAAGTCAGTTGGGACTTGAAACTCACACAGACCATGCAGTGTTGTTTCCTATGTTGTGGCTGTTCACGCTCTCTCTTCTCCGCCTGTGAATACCATTCCCTCATAAAAGTAGCAAATTTTAAATAAGACCCACACGCACGCTATAACGCACGATCCCATCAGAGATATATATATATATATATATATATATATATATATATATATATATATATATATATATAAATAAAAACAGGCCACTTTAAGGTTCCATGTAATAAATTAAAGTGGTCTGTTTTTTATTTAAATTATTTGCTCTGGATTTACATTAAGCTCTCTGGATTTTATCCTACTTAGGTTTACCCATACGGATTACCTAGTTTTTCATAAAGTATATATATATCTATATATCTATATATATATATATATATATATATATATATATATATACACAGTTGTTTGAATATGAGTTTGTGACCCTGCGTTTCACGCTTTTCCAATCATCAGACAAACTGTTTTTTTTTTGTTTTTTTAAATCGGATTTATTTCTACTTGTTTGAATTTGTTTGGTGATGGTGATGGTGGTGGTGGGAGAATCAACTTCTGTGTTTGTTTAGGGTGACACTCGTATTACGCAGAGACACACATACATACAGGTGTATGCATTTTGGTTCGCAAAAAACTCTTCCATATATGTAATCCGTGGCTAGGCGCAGATCCATAACCATGCTTTCGGGTATACATACATACGCAGTTGTAGTTCCTTTTCAGTGTCGGGAACTTAGCTTTTATTGTATGTAGCGATGTTTCTTTCAACTAGGAGCGGGTAGGTGTGTTCTTGACGCTTTTCAGATCTACCGCCAGCACTGACAGAAAAACTTACACTTCCTCACACACACATACAGACATGTGGACACCTACATACACTCGTATTGATCAGATCTTTGGTAAAGCTGGGTTCTGTTTGTGGGCATGGTGATGATGATGTTTATATTTTCAACGCTATCTGCTTGTGTATTATTGACGATTGTGATTATACTGATTGTAATAATAATTGTGATATTAATTATTATTAATATGTTAATAATAGTTGTTGATGTGTTAACAGTAAATTTATCCATAGTGATGGAAATGAAAGTGTAAAAAAAGGTGGAGGTAATGATGGCAATCGTAATTATAATAACAATTTTGGTGGCCATGATAATAATGATGATAATAATACATATAATATAACAATAATAATGATGTTGCTAAAAACAATGACACTGTTAAAAACCAGTACGAATGGTAAAGAAGATGGCTATGAAGTGATTGATCCTATAGTGGTAGGAGTGATGGTTACTGTAGGTAACGGCGTTGATAGTTTTATCAGTCTGTGTTGATTGTTATAGTAGTGATTGTGTTAGTGGGTGTGGTAGTAGTGCCGGTAACAATGCAGGTAGGGTTAATGATAGATGTTGATGGTTATTTTTTGGTGGTTTTGGTGTTTTTGCTTTTTAGTTGTTATGGTAATTTACTCACGCACGCATGGACTTTCCGAGCTATAAATAGGAGCAGTTACTGCCTTTTGGAGAGGGTAGTTTCCGGCAGTCAGCTATGACAGTTGGACCGAACATTCTTGCTGTAACACTCTCTTTTGTATATGTTTGTATTACTGTTTCTGTTAATATATTTGTTTAACTCAATTCCTCTCTTTCTGTCTTTATTTATGGCCCTAACAAGGCTACAACATTAGTGTTCTAACGTTTTTTTTGTTTTATTTCTTTAAATTCATTCCTGGCTCGGTTTAGTTTTGTTGTGGGTGTTATCTGTTTGGTATGAACTGTGATAGTAGATGTTTATTCTCGTGTCACTGATATTGAGCGTTTTCCACCGTATCCTGCGCATATAAAATAAAATATATTTAATATATATCACCAGTTCAATTAAGTTCACCATATCTAAGCCACTTCGAACCTGGTTATTCACTGGTTCGAGTAAGGTCACCGTATCTAAGCAACTTTGTACCTGGTTAATTACCGGTCCACTAAGGTCACTGTATCTAAGAACCTGTGAAACTGGTTAATCACCGGTTCACATAAGGTCACCGTATCTAAGCAACTTTGAATCTGTTTAATCACCGGTTCAAGTAAGGTCACCGTATCTAATAACCTTTGAACCTGGTTAATGACAGGTTCAAGCAAAGTCAGAATATCTAATGAATTTTGAAACTTTTATAATCACTGGTTCAAGTAATGTCACTGTATCTAAGTAAATTCGAATCTGGTTAATTACCAATTCACGTAAGGTCGCTGTATCTAAGCAAGTTCGAACCTTGTTAATCACCGGTTCAAGTAAGGTCACCGTATCTAATCAACTTCGAACATGATTTTAATGACAGGTTCAAGCAAGGTCATCACATCTAATCAACTTTGAACCTGGTTAATCACCACTTCAAGTTATGTAACTGTATCTAAGCTACTTCGAATGTCGTTTATCACCAGTTCAGGTAAGGTCAGTGTATCTAAGAAACATTGAAACTGGTTAATCACCGGTTCATATAAAATATCTAAGCTACTTCGAATCTGGTTAATCTCTGGTTTAAGTAAGGTCCCCAGATCTAATCAACTTCGAACCTGGTTAATCTTCGGTTCAAGTAATGTCACCGTATCTAAGCAACTTTGTACCTGGTCAATAACTATATTGGTGAAAACATGGGAATACCAGATGATGCAACCTTGGATGTATGGGTAGTACAATGGTTAATGTCTCGGAATTGTTAATCGGAGAGCCGAGTTCGAATTCCAGTTGGGTTCGTCCTATCCACTTAAGAGCAAATATCCTTGGTAAAGGTATGAATCTTCCTCTTCGCCCAGCTATAGTTTGATTACTAATTATTTTATCACTAAAACTTTATTATTTTCCACAAAATATTCTTACAATCTAAAAATATTTTCTGGCTTTAAATAACCTGCAAAGGGTTGATAAGCCGTAAAAAACAAATCGATTAATCAACGTCCTTGAGAAGCAAGAAACGCAAAAGACATGAAGTAAATAACAAAGACAAAAGGAAGTCCAAAAAATACATAAACCACAATAAAAAAGAAGTGTATAAACGAAATAAAATACGTCAACCACAATAAATAAATAAATAAAAATCACTAATAATAAAATAAATATACATAAACTACAATAAAAATTAAATAAATAAAAATATATAAATAAGTAAAATACATAAGAAATAAGTGTATAAATGAAAAGTCAGTGTATACATAAATAAGATGTAAATGTATAAACGAAATAAAATACATCAACCACAATAAATAAATAAAGGAAAATAAATAAGTATAAAATAAAATACCTAAACCACGATAAATAAAATAAATAAAAATAAATAAGAATAAAATAAAATACATAAACCACAATAAATAAAAATAAATAAGAATAAAATACATAAACCGCAATAAATAAATAAATAAAAACATAAACCCAATAAAAAAGAAGTGTATAAACGAAATAAAAAGAAAACAAAGGAAGGAATACAGTAAAGAACAAAACAAAAATGAAGACAAAAACAAGACATGAAGTAAGCAAAAATAAGTTAACATAAAACAAAAGCGTAAGTTGAAGAAAGAAAGAAATATAAAAAAAAACACCAGAAGCACTGAAACACGCAACAGGAATACGAGAATGTCGAAATCTACAAAATACAAAGTGTAGAAAAGAAAGGAAATCATGCATGAATGAATTGTAAATGAATTATATTCACGTGACAGATTAAGGCAAGGAGGACTACGGTCTGTAGGAATGTTATACGGGCCGCCCAATTATTTCTGGTAGTGCTTTCGAAATATATATTCCAGTACTTCAAGAAATTCCGGTTCGTTGCACTTAAAATCAATGAGATGTTCGTTAACAAAAATAGCTGAAATGATTTATTTCTTACGTGCACGAAAGACATCAATACACACACACACACACACACACACACACACACACACACACACACACACACACACACACACACATATATATATATATATATATATATATATGACCAAGTATAGGATTGGTGTATACGGAATAAATTCCAGTAACCAACATATAGTATTCTTAAGAGTGCTCAATACAGAGTAAAGCAAATATAATTATTTATTCGAAAATTATGTATTAGGGAATATAATTATTTATTCGAAAATTATGTATTAGGGATAGAGACAGCAACAAAAGACCTCATCCACCCTATGGGAGAGTGGTTGAATGGTGGAGAATAGTTTCAGTGCACCCACTCTTTTGTGAGAATGTGTGATCACATAAACGTAAGCACCACTGAAGTTGTAAAGGACGAAACGTATCATTTGAAAATCATTTTCCATTTTATCATAGATTTTCCTAATAAAATTGTATATAATACATTTAAACCGGTAAAAATTCAACAGTTTTCCTATTTGGAAATTTCTGATGAGTTTTAAGTGAATGATTGATGGCAATTTCTTCGAAAAAACAAACAAAAAAGAAAACGTAGAAATTCCTCTGACACATCGTTAAATAGTTGTGCTTAACACCTTTAAGGAAATATTTCAATAACTATCATAAATATGAATGCTGTTCGTTATTTTAAGAAGTAAGAGGGTACAAAGGTGACGTCGTCCCCCGGTCGCAGCGCCGACTGTGACGTTCTATCCTGATCTACCACGGCGCCAGTTGTGACGTCCCTAAACAGCACCAATTGTGACGTCTTCGCCGCGGCGTCAGCTGTTCGCTCCTCGCCGCTCCTTCCGGGTGTCGCTGCTCCAAACGTGACGTTCTAACCCTTTGGTGATTCGGGTAGGAATCTGGTTAGATTGATACCAGCCTCGCCGTTCCCAACTTGCTTCCAACGCCTGGTTACCAGGGTAACTGCACTGATCTCCAGTCTGCCTACCCACGTTGTGAATTGATCTTAGACAGACGAGATCAAACAGGGGTTGGGGCCGTAATGCAAGCTGAGTTCAACGGGGGTGATAACACACAAATATGTATAAAAGAAAATAAAATGAAAACTCACAAAGTACAAAGTATCAAAGAAAAAGGTAACAAACTTTTTATGTCTACTTGTTCGGTACATAGGACTGTGTCTACCTCCCGACCCGTTCTGTGGATTGTGGCACGACGCTTTCGCTAGGCAAATTTTAACGCTTCAAGTTGTCTGCTCTCTAAGAAATTTGTGTTTCGGTGTGTCTTTGGACGAAAGTCGAAAAACTTATTTCTGTGGTCTGGTTCTAAGTCGCTCTTCAAACTACTTGTTCTTGGTTGAAGAAGAGTCCAAAATTTTGCGTGAATCTGGTCAGCTATCTTGAGGCGGTTTCAAAACTGGGCACTCATCTCTGCCGTCGGTGCGGAGAACAAACTCTGCCTGCCAGAGTCCAACGAACTTCTTCTCGCCAGGGTGGGTCGAACGAACTCTGCACTCAGGGTCAAACGAACTGGCCTCTTCTGCCAGCTAGGGGCGAACGAGCTCTTCCCTCCGCCGTCCGGGGCTGAACTCCTGGGCATCCATCTCTACCGCCAGGGCCGAACGAACTTCTTCTCGCCAGCTTGGGTCGAACGAACTCGGCACTCACGGCCAAACGAACTGGCCTCTTCTGCCCGCTTGGGGCGAACGAACTCTCTCTGCCGTCCGGGGCTGAACAGATTTCTGTCTGGTGGGGCTTCGTTTTTATTGACGCCGTCAAAACTGGGGTGGGTCTGTCGGCGCCAGGGGTTCTTCGATAATTCTAAATACATATCCACCCTTCTTATCTCTGGTTAGGGATTTTCCACTCTTTTCCATTTTTGGTAACTCTTTTCTCACTCCCACTCTCTCACCATGCTTCTGAGGGACGTGCACTGCCTTCCCCACTTCCTCGTAGCGGCTTCTCATACTTATACTCTAGATAGGTGCGTCGACTGATTTTCTTCGTGCGTCACGTGACCACTCTCGGCCAATGAGGTCCTGGTCGGGTATCTTTCCTCCTCCTTCGTGCGTCATGTGATCCACTTGGCCAATGACGTCTTAGTGGCTTTGTTTTGGAAAAGAAATACCTTGCTTAACTAAAAAAAATTAATTAAATCGCCGTTATCATGAGCGGTTGATGTGACAATTCTCGGTTTCAACACGTGGCGTTTGTCAAGCAGTTTATCTTCAATTCACTGGACAGCTGGATTATCTGACATGGTCTAAGAAAGGAATTTTCTCCAAGTTTCCAGCCAATTTGGCGTCTCCAAAGCAGAAATAACAATATGTCAGTTTCCTTCGGCTCATGTGTTGATGACAAAACTTTTATTATCGCAGGGAAAAAGTCTATTCTGTCATAAGAAAAACTTAGCCAGTGAAAACTACTTGTGTGGGATTTTAATTTTCCACACCCACTCAAGACTGCAAGCTACATCTGCATTTTGTTCATTATCAAAATCTAACGTTTTCAAAATGGATTTCTTCTTTTGGTGACATCTATTTTCGGGGATAAGCGGAAATCGGTCAACGCTTGTTCGTAGGTGACCTAGATATTTTCGACATTTGATACCTATGAACAATAACTCTTTACTTCCTTATTCCCGTCTCTTAAGCCGTGTGTGTGTGTGTGTGTGTTCGCCTATGATCCATCTCGTATTACTTTTTCCTCTCCTTCTCTTTGTTTTCTCTCTCTTTCTTCCAAATCGCCTGAATGCATGGCGGTTCAATCCTCTTGCAAAAAAAAAAAAAAAGAAAGAATTATTCTTAAAACCTAAAATACATTTTGGCCTTAAATAATCCTCAAATGGTTGATAAACCGTAAAAAAGCAAATCATATATCGATAAATATATCTTTCAAATCGCGTGGATGCATGGTGCCACACAAATGAAAATGTTAAAAATTGACAACTTTTCCATTTCACTGAAACAGCCTTTAAAATCTTTTTGCTTCCTTCTTTCTTTCTCTCATTTTCTCACCGAAAAGAAGTGGTGTCTTTCCCCGCGATCAAAATGGAATAATCTCTTATTTATTATGTATTAGCAAGGCATAACAGTCGCGCGAACTAACGAAGGGAAAGACAAGTGCGTTTATAATAGGATATTAGTGAGGTCTATTGTATTTTTCCTGGCGGTTATTTGGTGGCTGGAGACGGTTATGTCTGAAATTATTCTACAGGCTATTGAGTAGGAATAATAGAGGAAGCAAATGCCGTTATTTATAGAGTTGTAAGAGTGTTGCTTTCTAATGTTTTGCGCATTCTTTATTATTGTTTTCTTAATTACTTGATCTTGACTCTTATTACGATTGGATTTACTTGTGTCCATGTATACATTCATATTGATTAAACAATCAGAACCTATCTCCGACACGAAATAACTGCTTTACTGCATTATTTAAAAATCGAAAAATGAAAACGAATACAAGTATATACAATATATACATGTGTGGTCAAAAGAAATTAGAAACTCTGTTTTGGGACACAATTTCAGATTGGGCGTTTCTTCCGTCTACACCGGTTTCTTGGTATTTTTCGTTCTTCTCTTCCCTGTGCCTGCTTCGTCGTTTGTTCCTCTTGTCACAACTGTACGTACAGTAGGATGTATCCTGACAGAGACGTCTCTCATCTCTGCGATTGTCTACTTATAATAGAGAATCACCAATCATTTGTCAGGATGATAGATATACTAGACATACGGGCATCTCAGAATGGAGCACTAACATACCCGGATGTCCCTCCTCGATTCCATCCAACCACGCTAATATTATACACAGTTGCTAATGAACATATTTCTTGTGGGATAACACAGAACAAGGGTCTCTTTTGACGGAACGAATAACTCGCCTTCTCTCAAATCAAAGTCCTACATGCCAGACAAAGAACTCTCTTTCTTCGAGAACAAGGCAAGTCCTTTTCACCATTTTGGCCATTCGACCTCGCTTCTGATTCACTATATCTGCCACAGTATGGTATGCATTAGTTGATGTTGACTTTAACTGGCTTATCAGTAGACCTGATGAATTATAAATGTTTGCTAAGCTATACAGATACAATATACGGTACCTACCGGAGTATATTGTCGGCTGTTTGCTATACAACGCATAGAGAAAGATATTACGTTATTCTTTCAATATACAGATAAGTGATGTGACCTTATGTAGTCTTTGGCACTAGTTATCAGATACTGTAGCTTAACTTTATTTTGCGTTAGGCCTAAGTTTTGGACCACTGGTAGCTTACAGTATGTTTGTTGGAGTCCACGGTAGGTATAGGGCTAAGTCGGAATTTTGAGCTCAAATTCTTGAGGTCGATTTGTAAGCCAGGTCGACTTGTACGCCGCAATTTACAGTAATATCTCTTCTGGCTCAGGATATCTGCCAGAATATGGCAAATAATGTAACATTTTTTAAATAAATCCCACCATTTAAATTAACTAGATAAGGTAAGCAACCCACCCACAAATATAGCGTTTTTCCAAGCGTAGCTTATATGTGGCAACAGGCCAAAATTAGGGACACCCACTGAGGTTCGAACTCACTACAGAGTCGTAATTATTCTAGTGAACCAAGCCTGCTAACCATTACACCGCCTCGAGGTGCCCCAACTCGCCCCAAAATATAAATGATTACAACAAACAGAAAATATTAAAGAATAAATTAAATAAATGATAAACTAATTAACGTACAACGAATGCACACATAAACACAAGCAACTTAGATGTAAATGCCACTCTAAGAAAATGTCAACATCGCCTGATTTTGAAAAATGTTATAGTTATAATATTATGTCTCGCTTAGGCTACTCAATTTGAATTGTCCTCTCCTGACTTTTTATGACACGTTGATCAAATAAGTAACACGTGACGTGTCTGCTCAAGAAGGTAGTGGCGCGACTGATTTAGCTAATTGATTTATTATAAGAAACAGTCTTGTACTGGGCAGTTAAACTTATAAACTATATTGGCAATCGCCAGTTTAGATTTAATAGATTTGATCTGATTAAGGACAACGAGGGTGCCGGTTTTCCATTTTTTTCTAATATATTATCAGTTTTAATCTATTTGTTGAGAATTACGGTTGAAATATGGTGTTTAATAATTCGTCGTATGGCGAATTTGTCGTGTTTGTAATTATTGCCCATCTGGTTACATTAAAAGATGCTTTGTTGTATTATATTTTTAGTACTGGTGTCATGTATTGTTATAAGAATGATTTGTTTATCGATGATGTTCTTGATAAAATTATTCTTAAATATTGTTTGTTTCATGTGTTTGAGTTCATTTAGAAACATTGTCTGGTAAGAAGAATATAGATGTGCTTTAGTTAAGAAGGTGATTTTTTATCACTGGCTGTTATTACTGGTGAGTTTTATTTTATATGGATGGGTTTTTAATACATTGAATTTTAGTTTTATATCAACGTTAAGGAATGGTATATTTTTATTAACCATGTGTTTGTACATTTTAGTGTGGATCTTTTCTCAACAGTTGATTTTAGATTTATAAATTCGTCCTTATTTTTATCAAAATAAAAATATCGTAACATACCTTGTGTAGATTTGTGTTTCTTTTTTTATTTCAAATAATTTGTTTTCAATATATGACGTGTAAAAATTAGAAAAAAGCTGGATCTAGGGCGTTTCCCATACTGACTGCATTAGTTTAGATATGTAGGTGTTACCATTTCGATATTAGAATGGAGTTTGTGTAGCACAGGTGAGGTTTAGTTCCATATATATATATATATATATATATATATATATATATATATATATATATATTACAAAAAAAATTAAAAGAGCTAACCTTATCCTCAAAAAGATCAACTCACCTGTAAAATCAATACTACAAAAACCCAAATTATTTACAAGTTCAAATACACCTTAAAGAACTGTGTTCCTGATCAAATGAAACTCATAAATAATTACATCGGTCACACCACTACAAATCTATCCAAACGACTTACGTTACACTTACATAACCACATATTCATTAGAAGTCATTTAAGAACTCACAAACCTAACAGATTCCGCCCGAAACATACTAGTAGAAAATACAAGCAAAATAGCATCATCCATATGTAAAAAAAGATTAAAAATAATAGAAGCTACAATAATATAAGAAAAAAAGCCAACACTCAATAACATTAACTATGAACACGGCCACAATGTGCTGACTGTGTTTGGAAAATAAAATATCCCTTTAACTTTAGATACACACAACAAAATTAAAATGTAAAAATGAAATCATCCTTGATAATGGCTAAAAGTATAGCCGAGAACAGTCGGAAATGCAGAACATTTGGTCATTGTTTGGCACGCTTTGTGTCCTGAAAATAAAACACATGTACGAACACAAGAAAAATTAAATAAAAAGCTTAATCGCAGTACGTTGTCAGTTTTTAACAAAACATATATAAAAGAGGGATTACTGCTAAATAAAGAACATATATATATATATATATATATATATATATATATATATATATATATATATATATATATATATAGACACATTTATGCCGCCTCAGCCACGAAGGAATTCAAATTTGAGGTAAGGCTGAATTACCCTTTTGAAGTAACGCACATTATGCATTAAGATCTCTTGAAGCCCATGTCTGCAAAATTTTATAGGTACGTATGTGAATTGCAAACAAATTAATTTTAAAGAAATTGTAAGAGTTTCTTTTTATCAATTGTTCTACATTATTTCTTAATATTATATTTAACGGATACACGCTTTTTGTATATCGTTGTGTTGCACTTCTATGAAAACAGCTATCGGAGCGGCTATGTCTACACTGTAACAACAGCAAAACAAGTGGCGTGATCAAGCATAAACTTCACTCATGTGACAACAAGGCACGCATGAGCAGAAGGCAGTGTGTGCAAAAGGGCGGATAGTATTTGCCTTACCCTCGTAGATGGTAAAAAGGGGAGGGAGGAATAAAAAAAGCAAACATTGATAAGATCTATACATGATATAAATTTTCAGAGAGACATGATCGCTCGTCGAGACGACGCACAGAAAAAAAGATCAAATACACTCTCTAGTAACTTTTTTAAGGCAATTCACTCCAAGGAAGGCGGGAGTGCTACTAGCACACAAGTGGTTACAGAGGATTGAAAACAAGAGTAAAGATGTGTCTTTGGGGAAAGGATACAGAGAAGGACGGGGAACAAGCTCACGGTGTCAGATGTCGATTGACATTACACATAAATATTTGAAGACTCTCGTGATCAGGGATGCAAGTAAGGGGAAGGGATTTCCACAGTCGGGAAGTGCGAAGAAGCTGTTCGACTAGGAGGGACGGTTAAATTTAACCGTTTTGATAGTGAATGTGTAGGACCAAGATGTCAGCCCGGTAGCGCGCATGGATTCATGTAGTCCGGGAACAAGCGAAAGTAATTCGTCGGAACAGTTGCCGTGAAAATACTTGTAGAAGTGGCCACGGCACGTCTGTGGGATAGCGATTGTAGACTAGATAGGACCTATCATCTTGCATATTCGTCTCTGGTTTTTGACAAGGACCTCGAGATGTACAGCGGGAGCACCAGATTATATATGATAGAAATATTCCATGTAAGGACGGGTGATTGATTTATAGATTTGAAGTATGGACTCAGACGAGAAAAAAACGTTCCGGCACGACACAGGGAAACAATTCTCCTTGCGGTAGATGAAGCTATTGATTCAATGTATTTATTGCACCTCATGTCATTGGAGAGCGTTTGACCAACCAGGCGTAACGAGGCGCTCTTAAGGAGTTGGGAACCAGCCATTCTGTTGGGAGGCAGGAAGGATTCTCTGTGGTGGGTAAAGGAAATCAGTTTCGCTTTGGAGGCTTTAAAGTTTACAAGCCATTTCCTGCCCCAGTCAACCATAGATTGGAGGTTCATTTCGAGATCAGCAGCCAGGTTAGTTGACTAATTTAAACAGAGCCTCTTTATTTTTTTATCTAAATGTGTTAAATTCGTCTAAAGTTCTGGTATTGGCGACCAGAATGAGAGGAAAAGGCACATAAAGATGTTCCTTTGGAACATAAAATTAATGATAAGTTAACAGTAAGCGAAGGAGAAATTAAAAAATACCATTAAATTTATATAGGGTGAGCATGAACCGTGATTCAGTATATTCGAATCAGCAATAATTCAAAAGTATTATTTTGCATTGAAGCGACTTCAGATCATTTGATGTGCTTGGACAGTTGCTTAGAAGGAAATTCTTATTAAACTAATCTCATATGCTGGAACATTTTATATTAAACATCGAAATAAAAAAAAAGGATGACAATAATAATAAAACCTGTAAAATCACTGAGCCAAAATTTATCTTAAAATGAATTGTATATATAATACTCACAGCACGATGCGAGCTCCATTCAAATAACAATTGTCAGGCACAAAGCGAAAAGAGAAAATGTGTATGAAAATTACAAAGATCATACAACTTTAAGTAGCATCCATATACAAGGAACATATATAAGTAGCTATTCAATATATATATATATATATATATATATATATAAATAAACGGTTAGAAAGAAGTAACTCTGTATTTTTTAAGTTTTTTTTTTTAATTTTATTTAAGTTTCCACATGTCCTCCATCATTAGCAATACAAAGGGTAATACGATTTTGCAGTTCATGGAAAATATTTGCCAACTGATTTACAGTAAAGCCTGAAATCACATTAGTTATTTTAGCTATACTTAAAACTAGGTACATTAAACTTCATATTTTTTTACAGATTATTTCTATCGCGAATACAGATAAGGTTATATTTTTTTATAAAGTGCACACTAACTTTATGGACACCTTGTATGTGTATTTTGGAGTGTGTGTTCTCTGTAAAAGTTACGTTTTCTACATCTTATTAAAATTAACATTAACGATAATTACTAAAAGTTTATCTGTAAAAAAAAAAGTCCAGCTCAGTTGTTTGCGGCATATATATATATATATATATATATATATATATATATATATATATATATATATATATATATATATATATATATATATATATATATATAACCTGTGAGTATCAGAACCGCCAAGCCTCTTTTCCGTATTTTGGCATCAGACATTTCAACTATGTCTTTCTTATCCAAAGTGAAAGTGAAAGTTTAATTCTTGTGACTGACTATTATCCTTAAAACATCCTAGTTGCTCCTATGATATTCTGTCTATAGATTTCTCAGCATTATTCTGTAGTACCACATTTCCTTTTCTTCAAGTATCCTCCTCATCTGTGAAGAAGTTTTCCAGCATTCACTGCTATATAAGATGGATACCATGTAACAGTTCAGCACTGTGTTCTTTGTTTTAATAAAGTTTTCCTGTTTCTTGTTACTTTGTTTATTTTCTAGAAGGCATCTTACGCTATTTCGATGCATTTCAGTTCATTTTTTTTATTATATTTTCCGTTGTTAATTAAGACACCTCCCAGATAGTCAAGATTTAAAGAAAAGACATGAAGAATAGTTATGAGATAACGATATTTTTTAACTCTGAACCTAAAGAGGTAATGATCGGTAAAGCTTCCGACCCGAAGTCTATTATACAAAGAATCATTTCTTGGAATCTGGAATTTATTTCTTAATAACGGAAAACCATGCGAATGGGTGGGGGTGATTCATTTTTGTGTACTTGGCATGGCGCGTTTCAGTCGCAAACGTCATTGATGTTGGAACCAAGAAATGTAGTCCTGAGGAACCTGCCATGGATATAGCGTAAGGTTTGCAAAATAAAGTATTTTAAATTAGGCAATATTTCGCCTAAATCTATCTCACATATATCTAAGTCTCCCATTTGTCCTTGCTTTGAATATTGTTGCCTGATATGGTTTGGTGTTCCTGCTATATATTGAGAAATTCTTGATAAAATCCAAAAATGCAATATTATTGGTTCTGACCTGTCATCTCAGCATTAGTCACTTAGTCGCCAACCTAAAGTAGCTTCACTGTGCCTTTTCTACAAATCATCAGATGGCAATAGTGCTGAAAAAAACCTTCCCATGATAGGAGATGCATCTTTTCTAGCGGGTTGGATAAGCCGATCATTTTTCAAGGACCGTATATATGAGTACCATTCCTGGCTGACATGAATTAGAAAGACTGTATTGAATCTATTGCTAGGTCATCTGCGAAGAAAGATGGTTCCTCGTGTCGTGCTGGACAATTTGTCTCTCCAGAATCTCTCGTAGCCCATTGTTAGAATAGTTCTACCACATATGGTTGGTGCTCCTGTTATTTATTTAGAGATTCTTGATAAAATCCAAAGAATTATCAGCAATATTATCGGTCCTGACGTGACTCTCTACTTCAGTTACTTTCCCACTCCCGTTAAGTTGCTTCACTATGGCATTTCTGTGAATAATTTCATGGTAATTTTTCGGATGAGCTCTTCGCTATGGTACCTAGACTTTATGATTTTAAGCGCAGTATAAAATTGGCAGCAATATTTGATCATTTTATAGTTAAAATGGTTATATGTATCCGTAAGTACTCTGGTTTTCTTTCTCTAACCACTCACTTATGGATATCACTTCCGGTTTCCGGCTTCCCGGATAAGTTTGATCTTGAAAAATTTAAATCCAGCGTCAATCGTTATCTTCTGTTTTCTTAAATACTGTTCTTTTATTGTCCTCGCTCCTTAATAATATTTCAATTTTCTCACAGTCACTAACACTCAGAAACTCCTTGCGTCTGAGTTCCTTTATTGCCTTACATGGCGGTAAATGATTAAAGGCAATTAGAATTAATTATTCTTTCAAAATTGAATGTGCAGTACTGCAGAAGTATTAGATAAAAGCAATAGACTGCAAGGACAACAATTGCGTGTGCTTGTCGATATGAAAAATTGCTATTCGATATTTATTTGTTATCTCTTATTGAACATCAATATTTATTAGAACTTGGGATTTATTTGCATTAAGGAGTTTTATTTCATGCGAAAATGCAATTATCTCAGTTTACCACAAAAGAGTAAAACTTTTAATTAAATCCAATCAGTAATATGATTCAACAAATAATGGTACACACGTGTTTATTACAATCCATGGGAAGAAAGGTTTGCAAATATGTACACGCATATACTCGCTCCTTCTCCCCAATCCCGTATTCATATATATATATATATATATATATATATATATATATATATATATATATATATGTGTGTGTGTGTGTGTGTGTGTGTATATATATATATATATATATATATATATATATATATATATGTGTGTGTGTGTGTGTGCGTGTTTGTGTGTGCATACATATACATGTGTGTGTGTGTGTGTGTGTGTGCATATATATATATATATATATATATATTCACGGTGCACCAGGTCTCTGTATTCGGATGATCAAAAAGTGTGGATGGTTCTGCACAAAACCTTCACCACTCTAATCAGATCATATGTGCAGGTTGTCTGGTGGCTGTCGCTTCCTCGGAACTGATTGGCCTGACCCTCATACGTCTTAGGGTGAGTTATCGTGGCGATGTCTGTCCGCTGGGGGAGTTCTCGCTTCTTTCCGCCGCCTACCCGTGTTGGTAGGCGCTGGTCAACAACCCGCGTCGATCTACAACAGGAGAGTCCACGACATATATATATATACATACATATATATATATATATATATATATATATATATATATATATATATATATATATATATATACAAATAACTCTGTAAAGATTAGGTACATAATTGTCTCTAACAATTCAACAGCCTCCATCAAAAACGAATTAATCCACCTAGATTTTTTCAGGTTTTCCGGTGTAAAACTGCATTTTTGAATCTCTGAATGGTAGACACATTGGGATATCCAAATACGTATTCGAAAGCGAAGTAAATCATGCAAGAAACAGAAAATAAACTCGTTAGAAACAAAGAAAAGAGTACTGAAGTGTTAATGGATATCAGTGCCTGAAAGATGAAGAATTTACTTTAGAGAAACTGGACACAAAAAAGAAACTTATGTTTAACGTCAGGAAGACAAAGATGACATTTCTAAGGCACGTAATGAAGAAAGAGGATTTGGAAATTTTAATACTCACAAGACAGTTTGAAGGCAAGAAGAACAGAGGAAAACAAAGCACAGACTACTTAGTGAGCTTGAGTAAATGGATGATAGAACAAAGTTTCGAAAATATATCAAAAAGACTGAATTATTTACGAGCCGCGAAGGACAGAAAATTGTGTAGAGACATGATCGTCTTTATCCTGTAGGGACACAGCACATATAAAAGAAAAAAAAAAGACATCTAAAATCCATCAACATAAACATTAAAACAACACATATCAAATAAAATAGCAACATGAACAGGACACACGTAGAAATATTCAGAATAGATTGTATAACATGCCCAATAATGTATATCGGCGAAACATCAAGAAATCTAAAATAAAATAAAAAATAAAAAATGACTATATGAGCTTCTAAGTGATATGAAGCATAAAAAACACTTTGGATGTACTTGTAGTTCACCGTAATAAATCTGACGTTAATTTCAATTAAATTAATGCAAATCTGATCAGGGTAGAAATGGATTCACTAAAAAGAAAACGTGGTAGCGTGCTGATCACTAAATTATCGACTATAAAACAAAAATCAGGATAATACCATAATATCACAGAATATCGTCAAAGAAAAAAGCAGCACATTAACTGCTTTCATAACGTAATAGAAAAAACATACAGTTTAATCTTTCATTCCGACCTGAAGAGACCAACTTAGGACAAGGCTAAAACGTTACACATTTCCTAGAATTAACAACACTTACGGACCGTTTATTATAGTCGTGTAATAAAGAAGGACACATAGCACAGTGAATAAAGGCATTAGTTAGATCCAGTGACAGGACCTAAAGAGCGTGTGTTCAATACCTGGTTAAAGCGGTGGAGAACTAGGAGAGGGGAATTAACATGAGATAACTGATAACTGACATCCATTAGACATGGCACGTGGAACTAGAACAGTCTAACACAGCAAACGAAAAAAGTGTTCCGTTCAACATTCCAACCAGCTGAAGAAGGCGCTGGCATACGCCCGAAACTTTGTGATAAATATGGAAAAAAGTCCGAACAATGTAAATAGTGTACATAATATCTCATCTCAGTAATATAGAGAGATAGCAAAAAAAATATGACTTGAAAATAATTATTTTGGCCGAAAATGTCTGGAATCCAAAACCATTTGGACAATATTTCATTATATTTGATTAAATCTAGGAAAGAAGACACTTTTATGTACACAAGCAAAACGCAAAACGCCATGTCTGTCTCGTTCAACGACATATATATATATATATATATATATATATATATATATATATATATATATATATATATATATATATATTTGGTTGGATTGATGTGAGTTTGTGACCCTGGGTTTCACGCTTTTGCGATCGCAGAAGCGTGAAACCTAGGGTCACAAACTCACATCTATTAGAATGTCTGACGCTTAACTTCTCGAGAGCTCCTTTTTGCGACTATTTGGTCTCACATTGACTGCTGACCTGAAATGAAACAAATGCTAGACATTGAGTCAATAGCTTCGTCCACCACAAGGAAAGTTGGCTTCCTGTCCCGAGCCAGGAAATCTACAAATCCACCATTCGCCCTTGCATGGAGTATTGCTGCCATATATGGTCCGGTGCCCCTTCTGTTTGTCTCAAGGTTCTTGATAAGATCCAGAGACGGATATGCAATGTAATTGGCTCTGATCTGGCATCTCGTCTGCAGTCCCTCTCTCACAGACCTGCCGTCGCCTCCCTCTGTCTTTTTTAGAAATATTTTCAAGGTAACTGCTCCGATGAGCTGCTTTCGCTGGTTCCAAGACTTCATGAATTTAAGCGTTGTACTAGGCTGACATCTCGCTCACATCCTTTCACTGTCGAAACTGTTAAATGTAGCCGTCTCTTCTACTCCAGTAGCTTTATGTCTCGCCCTTCTCGCCTGTGGAACTCCCTCCTCTTTTCCTGTTTCCTTGATAGCTATAATCTCCAACTATTCAAATGTAATGTCAATCGATGTTTCCAGATGCCTTGATATCTCCCCTATCCTTCTCTTCTTCCTTTCCTCTATCATTCCTATTTGCTTTCGCTCCAACTCTCTGTAACCCCTTGCCTGCTAGTGGGTTCCCACCTTGCTTGGGGTGAAAAGATTAAAAAACAAAAATAAAAAAAACATATTTGGTCAGATGTTTTTGGTGAATTTTTAACAATTTTTTCCTTAGTCGGTGGGGATACGTTTTCTTCATTTAAAAGTGACGACACTACAATTTACTCCTGCTTCAAAAACAAATCTAGTGTCGTTGACAAAGCTAACCTGGCGGTTTGTGTCGAAAAGGATCCCCAATCGGTTGTGAACTGGCGCAGAAATTGGCTGGTTAACTTTAACGCCTCAAAAACAAAACTGCTTGACATTACATTTGAATATTTGGAGATTATTATTCAAATGTAATGTCAATCGACGTCTTCAGATGCCTTGATCTATCCCCTATCCTTCTCTTCATCCTTTCCGCTATCACTCCCATTTGGTCTCGCTACAACCCCCTGTAACCCTTGCGTGCTAGTGGCTTCCCGCCTTGCTTGGGGTGAAACGCTAAAAAAAAAAAAAAAAAACATAGTTGGTCACATGTTTTGGGTGAAATTTTGACAAATTTTTTCCTCAGTCGGTGGGTATACAGGTTTTCTTCATTTAATTTAAAAGTGACTGCCTGCTTTGATTGATGTCATTGTTTAAGTAATTCCCTTTTATATAGATCATATCTATTCTTAAAGCACTTCAGGATATTTAGCAAGCCTAATTGCATAGTTATTGAAAAATCGATGATATCGTTGGCTTTTGTCAACCCTACAAAAAAAAAAAAACAAAAAAAAAAAACGTAGTTCATACTCTTAAGTGGCCAACAATTATAGGAAATTGTACATAGGCATTCCTAGGGATAAACACATCGTAATATGTTACAAAACCAAAACATTAACCTACGAACTCGAGTCATGTCCTTAAATAGCCTTGTTAGATCGAGACTGTACGGAACTTTCTAAACTACCAGCTGTATACAATCGTTTTCTCAGATTAATGTTTTCGTACGACATAAACCTGTGGATCTCGAAGAGAAATGTCCTTTGTCGGAACTCGTAGACGAGTGATACAGAATTGCAGATAATTTTACTAATTACCAGAAACCCTATTCCTTGAAGACTTTAAAAAGCAACAATTAAAGCGATAGCATATGTTATTCGAAGAGAAAATAATGAGTAGTATAGGAAAGAAATTACGATCATTAGTAGAAAGAGCGATAACAGTTAGTGGACATCATAAACTTATTTTCTTGAAAACATCTTAGAAAGATAAACCTACAGTAACACCTCGGCCAATGGATGTCGATGGGTTGGTCTACTCTCTCCAAGCAGCGTTTGTAACTTCTCCCTTATTTAATGAGTCATTTAGTTTTCACAACCAAGCGAGCTTGCCTAGGAGCCAAGGCCCTCTTCGGCCATAATGTTTCTCACTCAAGGAGAGGTTCTGCTGCCTTGATTCATAAATATCAACACATTCAGTAACCCTTTTACATGAGTTGATCTAGTTTTGGGGGAATAGTAGCAAACGGTTAATTTCTTCATTACCATTATCAAAGAGGATCGCTGATGAATTCAAAAGATTAAACAAGAAAATGAGATTATCAGTAAAAAAACGAAGTAATTTAAAAAAAAAAATGAATCTTTAAATGTCTTCTTTCAAAGGATTAGATAGTATTAAAGCAAAATTATTTTCTTTCCCAAATTCAGTTCGTCACGAAAAAAAAAGAAAGATTGAAGTGCAAGAGAAGAGCTTTTGCTGACTATAAGATTTTGTCTTAACTAAAGAGAAAGAAAATGGCGGTAATTTCCGACGTTCACCATCTGTGGTTTCCTTTTGGGGAGAAAGATATTTTTTTTGACGATAGCCAAAGAACGAAAGAAAAAGTGAACGGAAGTATTTACGGTGATTTCAAAGAGCTTGTAAAGACCTTAAATCGTTGATCATTAGAACATCCAACAATTCTTAGTATGATAACTGAATTCTGGCTATCTGTATGACTATGCTGTCTATCCAATTTAAGTAACTCCGTCAACAGCCAAATTGTATAAGAATGCATTTGCGTTTTGCGAAACTGTTATCGGCGCGGATAATAAAATCGTCTTGTCGAAATCAAAACCTATCCTAGTTTGTCGCGTTCGCATTCTCAGAAATATCCTAGGGAAAATACTGGTTCTAAAACTGTTCCCTCACAGCTATGCGTTAAATTGCATCCAAGACTATATTCAAGATACCTGACTGGCATCCAGTCTACGAATAAGACTACACAGAATTTAAAACCGTGGAAAAATAACAAAAAAACACTCCATTATTTTTTTACAAGAATTTATTGTAATTTATATATAATAAGGAAAAGAAGCCCGTGTAGAGACATGAATGTCTACGTCCTGAATGGAAGTTTCACCTAAATATACATTTCCTTAGTAGAATTGATATTAAACAAACACTGTTACTAAAGTTTTTCGAATATATCTATATATGCATATATTCAATCATTCACACTCACACAAGTCTCTTAGGCTCGACTGAGGATTCCGAAGTCACAGGTCACAATAAACAAGGAGCCGAAACAATTTTTCTGGAAAATATATTTTTTAATTCCAGTATCTATTATCGCACTTCACAATATTCCTCTAACATTTTATTTCAAGTTTTGTTTAATGTCAACATCTTCATTGTGACATTATTTTCTCTTCGAGTTATACGTGCTATCCATTTTAAGCTGTTGCTGCTGTCGGTAATCCAAAGAGTGATGTGGTTTCCTTTCTTTTATGCAGTTCTTTGTGATTCTGTAGCGCCGGACCGCAATTTTCAATGAAAGATGATCTTTGCCTAGACCCTCAGACCTCACTCGCTCAATGTCTTTTTTAAGCATTGAATTCAGAAAGCCGTTGTATACAGTTTAGATATTTGGCGCCACGCATATACCTGAGAGTCACGATATGACGAGCCTGATTAAGCAAATGACTAGAGTTTTCAGGTTGATGTAACAAATTACGGTACAGGATGAAACTACTTCTAGCGTTGCATATTCTATGTTAAATTTCTTTTGACTCAATAATTTGGTCATAAATGATCCATACGCCAATATTTACTAATTCCAAATCCAACAAACCAACCCATTATTTATTTTACGATAAAGCTGGACAGATCTGTTACAATTATTGGGAGAGAAGGTTCAATCATGTGTGATCAATAGTTTTGACCAAGGCCAGTACGCACAAAGCCTCTGTCCCGATGTCATGAAATTCGTGCTAGCATAACCATCGGCGATTACCAAAACTTGATCACTATCAGCGCACGGCGAACCCGTGGTATGATTTTCAGAAAATTTCCGACGGTACGTAAGCTTTTAACATCAAGAAATCACCTCCCTAAGAAATCGGCCATGATTAACTTTGACATCGTGTCTGATTGTCGGACCGCGAACATTCCAACTACGAGGTCATTAAACAGTAAGTAATTGTCTTCAAATGACATCATATTTATAATTCATCGCGAGGAGGCAGGGTGGACTGAGGAATCAGAGAGCCGAGTTCGAATTCCATTCGAATCTATTAGATTCACTTACGTGCTAATACCCTTGGGAAAGGTATGAAACCTCATCTTCTATAGCTATGGTTCTATAGCCCTGGGCGGGAACTGGTCTAGGAGAAGGACAAATCTGAATTCAAAATCTGATCCTCCAAGATGGGGTTGTATATTCGGTTAACAACCTATTCACTTAAAAAAAACTGCCTTGTTCCTCAAAGAATATATATGTGTGAGATTCAATATTTCAATAGCAAATATCGTCAAACAAAATTCATATAATACATATACTAAAATTTTCATGTTTATGAACACCAAGTCAGACAGGATTCGATAACATAAATGTTAAGGGGTCCACGCCTTTTTATACAAGTGGACTCGCCCAGTGTGTGGTTGTACTGCTGCCGGTGAATACCCGGGTGTGAGAGAGTGAGAGTGTGAGGTAACCGCTTTGTAGGAGTCACAGTTGCGAGCACGTAGACTCAGAAGGAAGTCATACTTCGATACTGAATTTCCCAGACTGTATATATATATTATTATTGCTACTAACCGCATATCTGGATCTACTAACCGTATTACCAATTGTATTATTTCGTCATTTATTTGCTATATTTCATTCCTGCATTTGTCATTCATTTGAGACAGGATTTCATCTTGGAATCCACAACAATAAACAAGTTAAAATAATGATAGCTTGCATATCCGAATACCGTATATCGTCATTTATAATCGGATTTCAGGTATAGTGTAAACTCTGAATTTTATTAAATGAATTTTAGCCACTTTAGAAAAAAAGATACGTAAAAAAAAATGAAAATAACTTACACTATACACATGTATATACGGTAAGCTTTATTTAAAAAAACCAAAAAACATCCGAGTTATTTAAGAATCTTTATACTGGGTTGCATAATATGTTTTTTCAGAAGCAGAAATTTTTGTCCACTGAAAAAGTTTAGATCATATTGCTGAGAATAGTGTCTCTAATACTGGGAGAACTTGTATCAACTCTCTGCGTGTAATGCATGGATGCTTCTGTATAATTGTTACAATCAAACCTACATCATAAACGGAAACATTAGTGGGGCAACAGAACGAGAGATGTTCACTAATGAGTCACGTTTCTTTGGCGAACTACGGAAAAATTGAAGTTGTACTTTTTAGTAATAACTGTAAAATTTACTTTAACATGAACAATAAATTAATTATATATGATCTATTTCACAATTCACAACGATCTATTTGTCTGTCTATATCGGTCTATACCTATCTATCTATCTATCTATCTATCTATCTATCTATCTATCTATCTATCTATCTATCTATCTATCTATCTCAGTCCGTTCCTATCTATCTATCTATCTATCGCAGTCTGTTATTATCTATCTATCTATCTCAGTCTGTTCCTATCTATCTATCTATCTATCTATCTATCTATCTATCTATCTATCTCAGTCTGTTCCTGTCTATCTCAGTCTGTTCCTATCTATCTATCTATCTATCTATCTATCTATCTCAGTCTGTTCCGATCTATCTATCTATCTATCTATCTATCTATCTACCTATCTATCTATCTATCTATCTATCTGTTTAATCGTGAATGATAAAAGTATAAAGTTTAATGTGTTTCTCTCATTGCCTACCATCTTAACATTAACAGATATTTAATGCAAATGATGTGATAGAATAATATTCCCCGAAGGGATTTATTTATACAAAATATGACATCTTAGCAGGTAACATTGCTGCCTCAACACAAAAGAGTTGGATATATTCAACAAATACCTAATCTGGCAGAATGAACTCTTTAAAAGCGTGCAAGTTTCTTAGACTAATTTTACGTCACGTCTGTTTGAAGATATTTTATTTGTGTTATCTGCTAATTAATAACCTCTGTTTCATTTTCGACATTACATTATAAAAGGTACATCAAGCTAAATTTTATTTTCGCCCAAGGCTATTTGTACTGTATATGAGTTGAAAATGTGTTATGAAAGATTGATATTGCCTGATTTTTTTCTTTTAGCAGCATACGCTATTTTCGCCTACCTTTCCTTCCTTTTGAAGTTCTTATCTATCTGCCACCAGAGCGAGTATTAAAAAGTAACCGGCCCAAACAAAACACACACACACACACACACACACACACACACACACACACACACACACACACACACACACACACACACACATATATATATATATATATATTTAAATATGAAACAATAATTTATTCACTATATATATATATATATATATATATATATATATATATATATATATATATATAACAATTTACTCACTACAAAATGCAACTTCGTTTCAGTGCATTTACTTGCACCTCGACTGCTGAGAACCAAAATGTTTATGAACAATTTTGATTGCAAGCAGGCCGCACGTCACTTTCTTTTTTTCTATTTATTTGAAAGAAAATTTAAGAGTGAATGCATAAGGTTAAAGAAATGATAGGAAAGTCAAAAAAGTGACGAGAGTGAAACAATAGTGCTTGTTGATAGCAGTTTGGTGAAGGTTTGTTGAGGTGTTAAAGTGATGGCTCGACCCGAAAAATTTAAATCGATAGCAACGGTCAAGGGTTTAGGAACAGCATTTCTAAGCCTTGTAAGAGCGAGGGGTTAGCGAAGATAGGTGGGGATAGGATAGAGCAAGACGATGAAGAAGGAAATATGTTTTTTTTTGCAAACAAATATAAAAATAAGCAAGTGACGTTACACGTGCGAACTGCTTACAAACAAAATTGTTCATAACAACTCTGGTTCTCACCTGACGAGGTGCAACTAAATGCACTGAAACGAAGTTTCATCTTTGTAGTGAGTAAATTGTTTTTTGTTTATCTGAAAAAAAAAATATAATAAATATTTATTGCTCTACAATTGGTATTGAGCCCTCTTTTGAATTAATGTTGTGAAATTTAGAATCTGTATATTATTTTGTTGTCATTACATTCATATATATATATATATATATATATATATATATGCTTTGTGTGTTTTGGTGTTCATAATGATATATATTCGATCATTGTGTTGGTTGGATAAATTAATCTCCAAGGTAAATCGAGTTTCCCAGAAGAATAAACAATAATTTAGTTTGGATAATCAAATATTACAAGACACTTTCTTTTAGAGAAGCTTGTTCGGAGCCATTTTATATCCGAAAATTGAACTTGCCTAATCTAAGTATTGGTAACATATAAAAACCCTGAAATGGATCGTTACCACATGTATATTTGACAAAAGCTCATATGTATGTTGGTTTTTTCTGTTCCATATATTTTCTTTTTTTCTTATACTTTCACTTCTTCATTCTTTCTTGCTTCTTATCCATTCTTTTCCCTTTTTTTTGTTTTTCTTCACATTGATCCCATTTGTTTTTTTCCTTTCTTAATAACCCCGTTCCATGTTTTTTCTTCATTTCGTTTTTTACTTTTAACTTTGGTGAGGAAATATCTCACTCGTCTTTTTCCAAGTTTGCCCTCTAAAAGAACAAAAGCCACACAAGTGAGAGGGTTACTTAAAACAGCTTCTTCTTTGAACAGTAACTGTAACAACGAACAGATGCATTTTATGAGGCTATGTGGGAAATATAATACGAAATGAGATCAAATATATATCAAATATGTATTGTAGTCGGACAAAATGATAAGAATAGAAAAGATACACACATGTGGGGACTTAAGCTCTCTCCAGACCTCAGCTAAAACTTGTAAATACGATCTCTCGCTAAATACGCTGAAAAAAAATCTCCAGTAAGTACCTGACTCAGCCTGATAATCTGTACCTTTACAGTACCCAATTCAGATGGAAAATGGAGTGCAGATGCCATATCTGGGTTGGAGCAGCACAGTCTTCACTTTCTAGACTTCACAGAGCCTCAAAGAGTCTACACGGTCCTATGAGCGATTAATTATTTTCAACCTTACAACCCATTTCCTACAGACGAAACGTTGCAAGCCACTCGCTAATCTCTCACTGTTATTTCGCTAAATTTTCAGACTAACCAAACTCCTTAGTTCTTCCAATTGTAATCCTCTCAGCTATGATCCACCAGGCTGCGTACACCCCTTTTTCCATTCGTATTCCATAAATAAGAATTAAGTTCCACTCGAGTAGCTTCTTCTCCAGAACCGCTATTTTGTGGAAATGACTCCCAAGAGGATGCTTTCTCGGCCACTACAATTTTAACCTGTTCACCCCACGGGTTTCTATATATCCTCATAAACTACACCTCTTACAAAACCTCCTTCATTAACCGTCTAACTTGAGAGGCTCTTAAGCCTTGTAGGCGGTGAACTTGAGTTAAATATATGTATATGTTTATAGAACCATTTAGAAATATTCTTACTTTGTATTGTTTTGCCGATCAAAATTCATCATCATTGAAACAGTTTTATAACTAAATCTACATTATCGTCGACAGAACGTGAATTACGCTAATGATATGAACATTTGAGTTTTTAAAATTTATCTGTAACATTATAGATTTATCCAAAGTTAACCAAGATTTTCAGACCCCGTCTTGCTTCAACACCACAAAATTACGAAGAGATGATAGACTGAAGAAGTTCGATCTTATATTAACCGTAGGCGATTTGTAGATCATGGCACATTCAATCCATCTTCGTCCGTGTAAAATTGTTATATTTCTTTTTAATGAAAGTGCATTTTGCAGGTCAGAGTTGGTTACCTCGAAGTTTTGAGGATTCATCTTATGTTCGTATATTTTTTTCTTTGAATTTCTGTATCGTTAACCGATATGTTTCTAACGGAAGTGTCCATATCCTGGTTGTGCTGTAAAGTAAGTTTTTCGTGATGATTTGTTTACATTATTTACATTATTCGGACTATTGTCCTCATATTTGTCGCCATATTTATTACAACGTTTCGGCCGTTGTACTCTCCAGTCTTCTTCAGGTGGTTGGAATGTCAAACTGAACCCTTTATTTCGCTCGCTGGTGTAGACTGTTCTAGTTCCACGTATCATGCCTAATGGATGCCAGTTATCAGTTATCTTCTGCTTAATTCCCTCTACAATTTCTCCACCGCCTTAAAAAGGTATTGAACTCACACTCTTTGGGTCCTGTCACTGGATCTAACCAACGCCTTTATCCACTGTGCCATCATTAACGGGTATTATAAACCTAATGTCTTCAGCAACAATTTTTACCAGTACTCATATTGCAATTTGTTGCTGTTATCATTACATGTGTTTACCAGAGCTCATATTTCAACTTTTGTTGTTATTATCGCTTTTCTCTGGAGCTCCTTATTACTGGTTGCCATATTGTATTAATTTCTAAAGTTTACAGTTCGACATTCCAACCACCTGAAGAAGGCTGGAGCGTACAACGGCCGAAACGTTGTAATAAATATTGCGTCAAAGATGAGGACAATAGTCCGAAAAATGTAAATAATGTACATAATACCTCATCTCAGAAATATAGACAGATATTGATTTGTTTAATTTTTTAAATATTTTAGGAATGTTTTTGGTAATTCTTTGAGGTTAGACACATATCTTTGGTGTTCATTATTAAAGAATTTGCAGATCATATAATGCGCGTGGTTTTTGTGTTTATACGTTCTTTATCTTTTCTGGTACTGTTGATTGTGTATGCGTTTCATTTGACATTGTATATGAAATAACGGGGATAAGGATGGATTTAAAATTTTTTTCAATCTCGTTCGTTTCGTCCGGTAATGATTCTAATCGCTCCTAAATAAATACCTGTGATTGCAACGCATTATATTTGAGTGATTTTCTGTTGAAAAAATCTCAGCTCAGTCCATTTGCAACCCCAATCAAATCCCCATAAAATGATGATATACATTCACATTTTTTCATGTAAATATACTGTTTTGGATTCCGTGAATGGAATCCTCTACAAATAAAGAAACAACGCCAGTAATCGAGATAGCACAATAAATGTATTAAATGTAAGAATACAGACTTGAAGTGAAGATTAGTAGTCCAGGAATGCAGGTTAGTAGAAAGTATATGTACAAGTCTCTGTAAGTAAAGCCGTAATCATATCTCTCTCTCTCTCTCTCTCTCTCTCTCTCTCTCTCTCTCTCTCTGGGCTCTTGTGTAACTATCTGAGAACACACTATGTCTGTCTCTGTATCTCTCAACCTGTCTCAACGTATCTCCACGTATCTCAACGTATCTCAACAGCAGGTATTCTCTATGTCAGTATAAACATACTTTGGCCGAGTCCATCTTATGTAAAAAGTGGGGAGCCCCAAAACATATACCCAACATAGACTGTATAACATTCGGCTCATTTAGCATAAATTTTAGTGCAGTTGATTTAAATTTCATTTTGTAGGTCCAAGAGCCACTCACGGTAGAGAGTTACAGAATGAGGTTATATTATGGATATTAAAGGAGAAAATATGACACTATTTACATTATGAGGATATTGTCCTCATCTTTGACGCCGTATTTATTACAACATTTCGGCCGTTGTACGCTCCGGCCTTCTTCAGGTGGCTGGAATGTCGAACTGAAAATTTTATTTTGCTCACTGGGGTAGACTGTTCTAGTTCCACGTGCCATGTTTAATGAATCTCAGTTGTCAGTTATCTCCTGTTAATTCCCCTTTGAATGTTCTCCACTGCCTTAACCGGGTATTGAACTCACAATCTTTGGGTCCTGTACATAAAACCTCATCTCAGAGATATAAACAGATACTGAGGAAATAGGAATTGCAGTTTATGAAGATATGTAAGATATATAATAGCTTCATCTGGAAATGTTAAGATTCTACTAGTCGGAGAAGCATCCACTCTGGTGTTTGTTCCATAAAAAGGCAACTATTGGAAAAAAAAAAAAAAAAACCTTCTCTAAGTCAGCCTAATGTGGTCAACAATTTCATCCAGTTCCTTTCATTCTGTTTTTGAAGATACGAATTAATGGATATTCAAATTCTGTCCGCTGATGGATTAGCATTAGAAACCCATCAACAACAGGAGATTTACAAGATAATACCATTTAATCTCATTTGGAATCATCCTCGCTGCTAACCGGTAATTTAATATACAGTCCTATTGATATATTGTCCGAATTGATTTGAGTTTTTAAATATGAGAATTGCGAAAAAGGAAAACACATTTTGTGCACACTTAAAAGTTGTTAAAACATAATTCTGCTGGTTGGCTGTGGAGTCTTGAAATCGAGAAATTTTGAAAGAATATAAAAGAAGAATAAACATACAAACAATTATTTTAAGATATTTTTATGTTTATACATTCTTTTTATAGACACAACTATTTAAGCAAATGCTCTGTTTATAATAAACAGTATTAACGACATTTACCGTCCTTAATGTCCGAGAAATTTTCATAGAAAATATTCGTCCACCGACAGGAATCGAACCTGTATCCTATACGGGACCGTCATTTAGCCTGACGTGCCTTAACCGATCGAGCCACGGAGGATCGTTTGATTATCAAGGTCAATATTACTGCTTTTAAACTTCATTCTTCCATGAATCTCTCACATACATTCATATCTGCTCAAAGCGTATCTAAATGTAAACAAATGACGTCACACACGTATAAACATAAACATGTTTTAATACAAACAATCATAAATTCATTGCTTTATTTTTTTATTCCTGTTTTTACATTTAAATAGTTTATTCCTCTTACCTTTTAAATTCGTTGTTTGCCTTCAGCATTATCCCCTGATTCTTGCCTGTTTTCAGCGTCTTTTCATTCTCTTTTTGTTATGGAACCTTACCCATAATAACATAATGGACTATTCCATACGTAATAAATACTGCGCCTCAAGAGGAAGCAGGGAGTTCAGTCCGAAGTCGGGCGACCGGCTGACTGGCTGATCGGTTGAACTCTCCGCCTTCGGGCGGGAAGGAACACGAACGAGGCTACGTCGAAGGGCAGAGTCTCTTTCGGGGAGGTAAACCCACCCTGAACTCGTTTATACGGGTTCAAAGGGCATATTTTGGGCCGAGCCCACGGGCTCGGAGATCCCACGTTAAACCGGCCTTGTGCCACATGATGCCCTCGTGGCGCGGTGACTAAATACCGTTCAGTCTGAAGTCTGGAGTGAGGTCCGTCAGAGCGAGTCAGTCAGTCGAGTCAGAGGCAATCCGAAAACAGAGTCGCGTTCAGACAATTACTACGACATTGGAATAGTGATACTGGTCGAGACTACATTGTTCTCCCTACTAAACCTGATTGTTCGTACTAACACCTTTCTACTTTTCTGTATATATTCCTGTTTGTAATATATCTGTGTTATTCCATATCCGCCTTCGAGTTCTTCTCTATTGGTTCTACCTTGGACTATCACCGTGGTACAAGGAACCGGACCATAACACCTTCACACTTTTCTTATTCCGTTAAAATATATAAGCTGCAGAAACTCAACATGCCACCCTCGGAGTAGATTCCTAATGAATATAATTAACCCATTAGCAGGGATGCCCACGCCATGTGCTAGAAACTAATAAGACAGCGTAGGATCAATTCTATGCACTCCCATCAATAGCACTTGGATGATAACTTTGGATGTAGTGAGCATGTATACCAGCGTTGCTACAGATGACACATTATCGTTGATGTGAAACCGATTGGAATCAAAGTCCCTCCCCTAGAGAACATAGTAACATGCCAACACATAATATGCTGAAAATATTGACGTTCTCTGTACAGAAAACATTCTTCCAAAGTGAATCAGACATATACCAACAGAAAGATGGCTTGGCTATGGGTTCACCGTTGTCACCAATGATGCCTATCATATAGAAGATGGCTTTAGGAACGACATCACTGAAGGCACCATATGGAGGAGATACGTAAATGAGATCTTCATACTTTAGCCTGACCATGAAGCTGTACAAGTACTGCTAGACCATGTGAAAAGGCCTAACATATTGTTCACAATGGAAGAAAAAAAAATAAAAGTCAGCTAGTCTTCATGTATGTACTAATAACTCGTACAGAGAATGGGTTCAAGGCATCCATAGATCACATGACAAACATCACTCAACTTCAATACCTACTTTCTATAGATGGGATCCCCTGATGACTACAACACTGTGTAAAAGTCTTATGTGTTTATTTAAAGTTAATTTTCTTTTAAAGCATAAACAATTTTCGTTTCTATATTGTAGTCCTTTTTCTTTGTAGTTTTTATACGTTTTGCGCACAGTTTGGGGGTAAAAAATGAAAACGTCTCGAATATTGGGGAGACAGTAGAACAACACTCTTTCTGACCTGTGATTTGATGACAGCTCATGAGATACTGGGCCTAAATAAACGTTATTGTGTATTAAAGATAAACCATACATACAGTTATTTAATCATTAAATTTTCAAGACAAATATTCGGTTTTTAAAAGAAATCTTCATGACAAATATTCAATTTTTAAGAGAATTTTAAATTTATTGTTTACATATTCTCTCTTTTTTTATGACCGTACACTTGAAGAAGACAGTAGATGTGTTCGGCTGAAATGTGATAAAAGCAAAAACAATGCAATGAATAATTCAAAGAAAGCATTTGCTAACTTTGACAAATTATTGCTTTACCAGCACTTTTGAAGACAAGCCCCATATATATTGGGTTAATATGTGTTAGGATTTTTACCGGTACAAACTGATGTGGCTGCAGTGTACCAAGAAAAATAAACCGGAAAGAAAGGCAAACTAAAACAGCCTAGTGGATTAAAGCGTTTGTTCGTGAAATTGTGAGTTCAATCCTTGGGCAGGACAATTTGTGTCTGGACTCACTGGAAACGGAGTGAGCAATAATTGAGCAGTATTAAAGATGGGAAATAGATGTGATATCCGAGATATGGCCACTGGAACAGGAACTGTCTAACCCCGTATATGAAATAAAGTGTTCCTTTCGGAATTCCCTGTACGGCCGAAACATAGTGATAGCAACAACAAAGATGAGGGCAATATTCCGAATTTAAATAATAATAACTCATCATTCAATGAATTCTGAAAAAATAGACAGACTTGTTTTGGCATCTCAAATTTTGTTTTTGAAGCGACAGTTATTGAATTTAATAGACCCTTTCACCAATTTCATTTGCTCGCAAATACATCATTCTAATTGGTTCTCAATCAAGAATAACTTTCCACGGTTAAATGATTTAAAAGTGAACCGTTTCTAATGAGAAGGGAGACTAATTGATTTTCTTTCACTGATATAAAGAAATGTATTGCGCAGACAAAAACATTATTAAGTTAACAGGAAATCATTTGTTTGATTTTTCCTTTGCAAAGCAAAAATATTTTATCGTTAACTTCAAAAAATATTCTTTTGTTTTTCATTCCCAATCCAAAGAGCATCCGCTGACCATTAAGCCTTTCGAAATCGACTGAAGAAATTAACATAACCAATATAAAAATACAAATGTTTTATGATGCTATGAGCTATTGCTCTAGGGGAAGAGAATTTTGTTAATAATGTTTGCGCATTGAGCTCATGTCCAATTGTAGTTCAGTTGGTCAGAGCGTGTCAGATTTCATAATAGTTCCATCAGCGCAGAGAGACGTAGGTTCGAATTCTATCAAAGAGCTATAACTTTCTTTAATAAGATTTCTTGAATATTCAGGTGGTTTAATAACAGGGACACTTTATATATTGTCTTTCCAACTTTTGACTGATATATCTTATATTTGTATCAAATCAAAACCGTATTGGAGGCACGGTGTTGTAATAGACAGCGGCTTTAGTTAAGAAACCGAAGATATATATATATATATATATATATATATATATATATATATAATGAATACAGAATTCTTTAAATCCATCTAAGTAATAGTTTATTTCGCACTATCACTTGAATGCATTTTTAAAGATTCTCTATTCTTGATATATATATTTTATTTTCAATCCGACGTTATTTCTTTTTTACAGCTGATTATGAATTCGACAGATTTTATCACTTTAAACACCATTTTTAGTGGATTCCCATATTTGAGTTCATTTATTTTTTGTTTGAATTTCTGAATTATCATTATTTATATTATTCATATTATATTCCTCATCTTTGTTGTTTTCACAACGTTTCGGCTGTTGTCCCCTCCGGTCTTCATCAGGTGTATATTGATTTGGGTTACCTACAGGGAATTTGGTACTGAATCCTTTAATTAATCTACAGGTCTAGGCTGTTCTTGTTCCGATGCTCATATCCATTGGTATTCTTATTGAGTACTATTTTTTCTCTGACTACACACTGCCCGATCCAGAGATTGAACTCACAATCACTATGTCAGCAAATTCAGAAATCAATGTTTTAATCCAGGTCATAGTCCCGTAATGATTTGTTGGGATTAAGTGATCTCCAACAACAACAAAGATGAGGTCAATAATCCAAATATTAACAGGGTAAATAATGATTAACTCCTCATCCCAGAAGTTCAGACAGAAAGTAATATTATACTATGGTTATTATCTACATATATATAACAGAGGATGCTTGTGTTTGTGTCTGTCAGTTTCTGTTATACCTTTTCACTCGAGATACGTCCAAACGATTTTGACCAGACTTGGTACATACATTGTACCATGTAAGTGATAGGTTCTTAGCTTAAAAAAATTCATATTTTTAAAAGAAAATCAATAATTGATAAAGCCGATCAAAAAACGATAAATTAAACTCGGTATTTAGGTTACTTACATCATTATGAGGTTAACCATACCTCGTTTTCATTTCTACGCCACTGCGTTTAGCGAAAAATGAAAAATCGATTTCAACACAAATCGATTTCAACACAAATTTTAAACTATAACTCCTTCAATTTTCACTTAATTCTAGCCAACAATAAGTTGATTGCTTAACAGTCATATAACTTGATACTTGAGTCCACCCATATAATGAAGACCCGTGTAAATAGCGAAAAATGGCGACTTTTACTGGTTTCTTTTTTGTTTTTTGTTGATCTTTCGACCAATTTTCATCAAACTTAACAATTGCTTTATAAATGTATCCTCTTTTACATGCCTGGCTCCACACTGACGAATTGAATTGCGAGAACTCTAAAATAATTGTGGTCTGAAGCGAGTCTTCATGTTGCCTGTTTTACCCCTTCATGTCCTCGGCTAATTTCGACTGAATAAATACAGAATGTTTTTTAACGAAAGTTCTTTAACTTAATTAAAAATAGACTCTGCTAGCTCAAAATATGATGTTCGTTTTTGCTCCATTCTAATTGGACGCTTTTTCTGATCGACTAGCTAGGAAGGGCTGTTTGTTATCACTAATGGTAATGGTGAGATTGTTTATTCCCTTATAATCAAAACACCGGCGTTCATTGACAGCATGATGGTTGGAATTTATAAAATCTTTCTGTTAAAACAATTTTCAGGGTAATAGGCTTTTAAAGTCCACTAACTGTTATTGATCTTTCTATTAATTTCTGCATAATCTTGCGTATAACGTCATGTGGGAATTCAACATCTTCATTATATTATTAGGTTGTGTCATAAATTCGTTGTTTTTAATAATTTATTTAATAATTATTATTTTTAAATTGTTCTGATAAATCATTCAACAATGTATTCCTCTTCATTATATACGCCTCTCTGTCAGCGATCCGCAAATTACTCAATGATTAGACTATAAAAAACACTAGCTTTTTTTCGGAAAAAAACCATCAATCCACGTTTTAAGCTCCACATCGTTGCTGAAAGAAACACTGCTCAAATTGTTTGAAAACAACCGGTAATGGTGGTAGTCTGAAGGGGTTAATAAGTAGAATATGGCGGGTGTGGCAGAACTTTCCATCCAGTGATTTAATCTATTTGGTCATATTACCGATATCATAGCAAGCATTGTCTTTTCCTGTGAATTGATACTTTGAGGTTGTTCATTTGTTCAACATACAGCTTAACATTGAATGTTTAGTTGTTTTGAAGCATTTCCTATCATTCTGTCGGGTAAATAAGTCATCCCTGAACAAATATCTCGAGCATCTTTGAAGGCTTTGTGACCTTGATTTAAAGGAAAGAGAAGATGTCAAACATGCTTGTTCTTGTCTAATTGGAAGTCCATCTCAAAGTGGTGTCAGTTTTCAAATATCATTGCAATAACGTGAGACAACAGTTTCACACGTCGACCAGAGTTATTAAGAAGCAAAAATGCCACAAAAGATCATCAGAAAAAAAGACGAATGAATATGCGTAACATTCTATTATTATTTTCTCTGTATCTGTCTATAATTTTGAGATGACGTATTATTTACACAATTTACATTATTCGGACTATATACCTCATATTTGTCGCCATATTATTACAACGTTTCGACCGTTGTACACTCCGGCTTTCTTCAGGTGGTTGGAGTGTCGAACTGAACTATTTATTTCGCTCACTGGGGTAGACTGTTCTAGTTCCTCGTGCCATGTCTATCAATTATCTCCCCTCTCTACTGTTACAGTTTTTGGGATATGTATTTACTAGTGAGCCAGTCAAAATGGGCTGACTCATTTTATAGTTCACCAATAGAAGGATTAACCAATCAGAAAGCTCAAAATATTCAATTCGACATGTATAAAGGCAAACATTTTTTTTCTCCCAAAATATCTCCACTGCCAACCTGACATCGAAGACTCAAAGAATTAGCAGCCGCTCCTTTCTCCGAATCTACATTGCCAACCTCTGATATTGAAGAGATTACGGACTTCACTGGATTCCATATTCAGAGACAACGACAAACATGGTCAACATCTACCGCCTTAACCAGATATTGAACTCACAATCTCTGGGTCCTGTGAATTGATCTAAATAACGCCTTTAGCAACTGTGCCTTGTGCCCTCAAGGGCACATGGCACAGTGGATAAAGGCGTTATGCGATTTCTCATATTTGGTAAGGTTATGATATTTTGGATATTTTTTTCGTGGTGGATACATTCCATGACATCCATGTAAGTGTCGAGATCTGAAAAGTTTATTTAATAATATGTTTCAATTTACTTATGTTATAATCACATAATTCTTATGTTGTAATCATGCAACACCCTCTCCGGTCGTCCAAGACTTCCAGCACCGCGGCTGATTGATGAATATAGCTTCGATCTCAGGCCTGACTTATCCCTCGTTGTGATTTAAGTTTGATCATAAGGAGGCCAAGATCGAATTGACGCAGGTATCTTCGTGTTGGGCTCGTTCAAAGCGAGCGGTGACGTACAGGAAAAAAAATAACACTCGAATAAACTGAACAAAAGTAAATAATGTTTTTATATCACTCCTCCGTACAATAATTGGTTTATATCAGATTCCGCATGCAGTTAATTATCAGCCCACCCTGCGTCTAAATCGGAAGCGATATTATGTTGACCTAGCAAAATCTGGTTTGCTGTTGTTGGTAAAGTTTGGCACAAGGCTGAAGTCGCAGACTTTCATCGGCAAATAATCACGTCGGCGTCTCTCCTGTTTCTGCCTTGTCTCCTCTTCTGCGTCTCTTCTCTCATTTTCCTATTTCGATTCTCGCGTTTATATTTATTGGCATAAAGTAAGAGAATTCGATAATTCTGGGGAATTCCCTTCTTCGACTCTCTCATATTATTACCTCTCACTAAATCTCCTCAGTGAGCGTGGGTGGCTTATCTACCCACTCCTGGTATTTCAACTCAACTTTCGACGGGGGGAATCAACTCCAAATTCGTTGTTTAAGAAAATTGAAATTTTCGCTTTACAGCTTGCATTTTCAGCTGTGTGTCGATGAATATTGCCCCCTAAGTCACTTTTCCATTGTTCGAACTGCTCGACATAAAATTCAAGTCGTTTATGCGTGAATTAAATCCTCAGTTCTTTCCATATGTTTTTGGTATTAACCCTTCTCGTTTCAATGTCTCTCAGCATATAACAAAGAAAACCTTTTACGTTTTATTTTTACCGCGGCAACAACAAATAGCATCACATTGTCAATGTCTTAGATATGTAGCATTTTGCGCTGTTGGGATGAATATTCCCTTACCTCCTATGTTAAATTATTTATAACTGATCTATACACAAAGGCACTGATTCAAAGTATACGCCATCATTGTTTTAATTCTAATTCCTGATCATAGATTTTCTTTGTCTTAAAACCTAATTATTGGAAATTCTTATCCCAAATATGAATATCTATATCATCAGCATAGGCTGTAATATGCTGATGACATAAGTAGTCATACCACAAATACAGCGGTCTCTTGTTTCCCCATTAGTTAATTCACACGTGCGCTACCTCGTGTAAAAAATGTATGTGCATTTACAAAGATTCTTGGTGTAGCAGCAGAGGACAGAGTAATTCGTATCACATTTGTTTACTTCCGGCTAGTTAACTCTGGTGTATGCTGAATCTCTAAACAGGATTTTTTTTAAGGGAATAAAAAGAAAAATGAAATAAATATATGCCAGCTGGAAACAATTCGTTTCAGTAATAAAAATCAGCAAACCACCGTGGAATTTCCACAACTATAGCTTTACTACATGATCCAACGAATTAAACGACATAAAAACCTAGCTGACACTTGTTGAGACATTAAAACAATGTTTTTGTAAGAGAGAGTTGAAATTTCTGGGACCCCTTGAAGAAAGGGTGTTTGGAATGTTTGACAACCACAGGGTATGTTGAACGCAACAGGGTCTGAGCTAACCATCATATAAGATAGTGAATGATTGTATGTGGGTGGCAAAAAAAGGACTGACAGAGAGATATGGTAAGGGGACAAAGAGAGTTAGGCAGGAGAGTATGTTGTGAAGAGACATAATTTCAAAAATGAAGGACTAAAACAAGGACTTAAGTAAAACTTCATTAAAATCTAATTGTGCATTTATAATGATGTTGGTCTTTAGTTAAAAAATTCGGTGTGAAAAAAATAATGTTTGGAGTCGGGTGATATAGTGTTATATATAAATAAAGTGTCACTACCGACACTTGAGTTTGAACATAGATCGATAGTGAGCAAACACAGGCGATCCCATCATTGGATAAATTAGGTCAGGTGACCAAAAGGAAACGCATATATGTAGGAAGTAGCTGACGACTAACAATCGCTATTTCTAATCTATCATTATACGGATCACTATCTGTTGGGGCGCACCCACCTTCTCATCAGAATGGACTGATCTCTCTACTACTAATAGAGTTCTATAGAGTTCTGGGAAGATCAGGTGACCATCACACTTCCGTTCCTCTACCGGAAGATACAGTTGGACTTTATACTCTTTCTGATTGTTACTGACTAACCTGCGTTCGTTTGACTACTAATCTCTACCTCTTCAGATATACCAGTATTTTTCCCTACGTATGTGTTTGTCCTTATTTCAATACACGCACGCGGAAACGCTCAACATCTCACTATCTCTACTCTATCCTCTATTATTATACGGATCGCTATTTTTTATACTATTTGATTATACAGATTCCTGTTCGAGCAAATATTATCGAGCATGTACTATTAGTGCGAGTGTTATCCGAAGCGTCTGACACTCGTATTGTTCAACGGTGTTACTATAGTTGCATCTGCGATTACAAAGTCTCTACTACAACGAGCATTACGAAAGTGACAACGAATATTCGTTGACATCACAAAAGTGGCAACGACTGTTCGTTAAAATCACAAAATGTAGAAAGACTTAAGAAATTGTTCCCCTGTCTAGGGTCCCTAGTTGTTTTATCTTGTTTATATGATCATGTTTATTGACATTGTCGTTTGTGCAAACTGGCTTTCGTGTATATCATGTTTGTTTTGATGCTGGCACAGGTGGTCTTGTGTATTTTGTAAACGTTTCGGCTCAGAATGTGTTTGCCAATATTCGCGTAAGGGAAAATGATTTAAAAAAAACATAAAGAGAATGGTAACTGTTCTTCGATTGAGAGTCTTTTCTGATATTTCTGTTTATCTTTTTGAATATAACCAATATCAAAAAAATAAAATTAGACTTAAAATGCAGCCGCTGCATTGGTTATTAATTTAAAATGCAGTGCGTCCCCCAAAACTGACATCATTTAAAATGGGAATATTTAAGTAACAAAGTGCCTCAGGAAGACCTATTTAAGAAGGTATAATGATGAACAATAAAATATTTATTTCCCAAAATGCGAGTAAAATATGGTTGTAGAGTAATTTTCACAGTGGTGGCTTGTATTTCAATAAGTCGTCCTAAATTAGGTTCGACGGACAAAACGTTATGAACTTGAAAAATAAGAGTTAATGACGCAGCAATCTAGTTGTGATGGTTGATACTTCTATGTCCGACAAACTTACTCAACACCACTGAGCCCAACTGGCCACTGCTACTACTACTTATTATCTGTGGGAGAGTCTATTACAATAGAATAGGTATTGTGGTATAACAGATATTCAAAAGGATCTAGATTTTATAAACGATTTCACAAAGCTTCACAAATGTTCTCTACAAAAATGACCTGTGACACGACACACGTCAAGTCGGTAGTCCAGCTCTTGTAAAACATGTTGTAGCATGTATTGCGTAACATTCTCCAACGACTCAGTGATTCACTGCTTAGGTTCCACTAGGCTTGTAGCAAAAGTGGGATATAGACCTGTCCTTTCACACAGCGCCATAAAAATCTCGAGGTTCAAGTCAGGTGAACGTAGTGGCCATTTCAACAGCACATTGTCATTATCATTGGCACACCCGATCCATCTTCCTCATTAAGATAAGTGCGTACTGAAGCGGCCTGTATACTAAGTCTTACCCGGAAAGTGATGGTTGTCATTATATATGAAAGTTCTTTTTTTATAGATAGATATTTTATTCTTAAAGTTTCGTTCATAATGCGCTATATAGAGATTGAGGGTTTGTTTTTTACAAATTCTGCGTAAGATCTTCCCACGCCTTCCAACTTAGTCACTGATATTTTTCAACGCCACAAGCTATGAGCAAAAAGGAATGCGTAGTTTTGTTACAATGCTGTAAATAACAAGATTAGTTTTTTTTTCTTTTGGTGGATTTCGATTACTGACACGTTTAGTGTATATCTAAAACCTTGACCGATTACACTAACGAGACGGAAACTAGTAAATCGTTACAGTTGTAAGGGTGACATATGAAGTGCAGTGGTAGCAGCGTTACGTGTGTCGAGGGCAAGATAACCTGGCGGAGTTCATCCCTCTTCAGGATTGTTCTGAATTCCGAATTTTCCTTCTCTTAAAATGATCGCAATACCTATACTACCCAGCTTGCACCTTATTTAGCGACATTGCCTGAATCATCGTATTTAGCGACATTTCCTGTATCACCTTATTTAGCGACATTGCCTGAATCACATTATTTAGCGACAATGCCTGTATCACCGTATTTAGCGACATTGCCTGTATCACCTTATTTAGCGATATTGCCTGAATCACCGTATTTAGCGATATTGCCTGAATCACCTTATTTAGCGACATTGCCTGAATCACGTATTTAGCGACATTGCCTGAATCACCTTATTTAGCGACATTGCCTGAATCACGTATTTAGCGACAATGCCTGTATCACCTTATTTAGCGACATTGCCTGAATCACATTATTTAGCGACAATGCCTGTATCACCGTATTTAGCGACATTGCCTGTATACCTTATTTAGCGATATTGCCTGAAACCGTATTTAGCGATATTGCCTGAATCACTTTATTTAGCGACATTGCCTGAATCACGTATTTAGCGACATTGCCTGAATCACCTTATTTAGCGACATTGCCTGAATCACGTATTTAGCGACATTGCCTGTATCACCGTTCTTACGAATGCAGATAGCCCAAACACACATACACGCATCTATTAAGGTTATTCTCCGCATGACAACAGAAGAGGTCACGTGGGAGTCTCGAGTCATTTTGGGGAAGCAGGTCAAGAGGTTGAATGACCCAGTTACCCGTAGCAACAGACGCATAGACAGAATCTAGACAGGAAACTGGCGTAAGGTCGGGAAGCAGCAGGAACTGGAATTCGCGCCAAAATGCAGGACACGTGGGAATTAGAAAATTACTTGGAAGTCAGTTGCTGTCTTGTCTTTGAAGGAGCAAGACTCGAAATCGAAGCGCTGATAACTCATGAACGGAAAGATGAGGCCCATTTTGGTAATGATGGAACTTGTCCGATTCATCATAAGCAACTCGGAATAAGAAATATAAGGATGTATATTTCTGTTCGTCAACTCCAGATTGAAGAAGATAAATCGAGTTATTTATCACAGAAGACGCAAGGAAATTTGCACGCTGAGAAGACAGCCTGTGTTTGAAGAAAGAATAGAGAAATCAAGAGAGAAGAAGAAAGTATATATCTCTGTTGCAGCCGGACCGTGTTTGACATTGAATTTGTGTAAAGAAAAGAAAGAAAGAAAAGAGGAAACGTGAGAGAGAAATGAAAGGACAATGTGTAAGAGAGAGAACTGAATTTAAAGATAAGTAACTATATATTTTGGACCGTGTTAGAAAGATACACATGCATCCATAAATTTTATGTTCTCACAAACACCTTTCCACCTGTCAAAATAGTAATATATAAAACCTATCCCATCTCTTTTTTTTGGTTATGCGTTGATTTCTGTATTATTTTTTTCTTATCAGTTCGGGTTCAGTCGAATCCACTTGGATTTTGGGCATATTTTGGTATCCCAACATAAGTCTTGAGGTTCTGGTCGTCGGATGCTTTACTCATGCTTATATTTTTCTTTTTTATTTTAATATCTTGTATATATATATATATATATATATATATATGAAAATTCTTATACCAAAATTTATTATGCCTTATCGTTCATCCTTGAATTGTGGATCGGCATATGTGTTGAAATCGAAGCGAACCTGAAAAGACTACTGTTTGATTATCTCAATCGAACAGTATTCTTTAAAATATTTCTGTTTACTAATTGTCCATTTGTCATGGTCTGAGAGAGATAGCCCGTATCTCTCCATAGATGTGATAACGTATATATCTCCTGGTCGGCGTATGATTGCGTTATAAATTATTCGTCGAGTAGGGCATATGACACCGTATTTAGCAACATTGCCTGAAGCACCGTATTTAGCGACATTGCCTGAAGCACCGTATTTAACGACATTGCCTGAAGCACCGTATTTAGCGACATTGCCTGAAGCACCGTATTTAGCGACATTGACTGATTCCCCGTATTTAGTGAAATTGACTGAAGCACCATATTTAACGACATTGCCTGAAGCAACGTATTTAGCGATATTGTCTGAAGCACCGTATTTAGCGACATTGCCTGAAGCATCGTATTTAGCGACATTGCCTGAAGTACCAGGTTTTACAGCTGTACAATGGTTACGTTGAGCAGTTCTCAAAGTAAAATCGAAACCACTCTTTTGCATTTGAAAATGTCCCACCCCAAGCCACACGATGAAGCCGTTAATACACAAAGGGTTATTGACCATGAAAGTATCTGAGAAAAATATTTTTACGGAGGGAAATCAATAAAAGAACAGGAATTAATGAGACTGAATATGACGGTAAGTAATGCATTTAATTTTTTGAAGCTGGAAGAGAGTTTGTCAATCGAGAAGTAATTGAGAAGAAACTCTTAGCATAGAACTTACGGTTTCATCTAGCTTTTTCACCTGTAAATGGATGTAATTTAACTGCCAATCAAGTACTGCGTTTACATTCAAAGGATGAGGTACCAAAGAGAAAACTTCATTGGAAAAATTACCATAAAATTATATTCTTTGATCAATTTATCCCAAGCAAGGTGATAATGCCACTAAGATGCAAGGGAGTGTCAGAGAATAATAATACTTTCGAAGGAGTCAGAAACTCAATCCTAAACAGGAATCAAGCCTCCATTCCCGTTCAAAAGACAGGAGAGGTAGGTGAAACGGATGATAGGCGAACCTATATACTCCTATTGAATTTTATAGATAAATAACAGGGAAGCTACTTTACGGCGGAGGAAAAATGAATGAAAACAGTGATGTCAGACTTCCAAAGACTTGATTTTAATCAAATAATACTGACATCACTCACTTGGCCACCGACAATACAACCTGATTGTCAGCCAAACAGGTGGCAAAATGCGACATCAGAGAAGCCACCAGTAAAATCGTCATTCATTAATTTGACGCTTGCAAAAATATGTCGGTTTCATGAAACATAGTTTGAATGCGAGTTGTAATTAAGGCAACACGGTCTATAAAAACTGTTATGGTAGTTAACCTACGCACTGCTGGATTCTCCCAGCTATAAATAGGAGCAGGAACTGCCTTTTTGAGAGAGATGTTTCCAGCAGTCAGCTCTGACAGTCGGACCGAACATTCTTGCTGTAACACTCTCGTTTGTATATGTTTGTGTTACTGTTTTTGTTAATATATATTTTTAACCCAATTCCTCTCTGATGTCTTTATTTCTAGCCCTAAGAAGGCAACGTCAAAAACAATATTAGCTTATCAAATCAAAGATACAGCTGCGAAAAATATGGACGTGCATTGAAAGAAAATCTGGCTTCTGCGTTCTATCTACATCAAAACCTTGGGTATATATAGCCTTGGTTGGTAACCAGTCTAGGAGAAAGGCAACTTTGAATTCAAAACCGGCCATTTCCCATTTGTTGGCAACCAGTCCAAGAGAAATCCAACTCTGAATTCAAAATCTCTTTGTGTACTAATGGACGTATATAATTTATCTAGCCTCGGTTGTCAGCTAGCTTGGAAGATGAACACTTAATTTAAACCTGGTTGTTTTGCCATTGGGCAGATAGAAAGTATTCTACCTTACTTGACAGTATATATATATATATATATATATATATATATATATATATATATATATATATATATCTTAAACAAAATCTCTCCCAGCAGACTGGAACAATCGTGGGATGTATCGGCTCTTAAAAACCCACAAGGATTTTAATTACTTAAGTCAAATCATTAGGGCAATCTGAGGTAGTTAACGTATTTTTTTTTCTTGTAAAGCAATTTACCTTTTTATTAATAAGTAGTATCAGTTCAAACTATTATAAGACAACGGTTTCTTATTTACCGTGTATAAGGCGCGGGGAATAATCGAGTTAAATATTCACAGAATAAGAGGCACTGCTTGTGCGGATATGTGGGGGAAATTACGGTTCACGTTAGACTTGAACGGGTTAAGATTGCTGTGATCGCAGAAGCAAGCTCTTGGGAGTCGATTCCACGTTGCAATGATTCGTGGGAGGAAAAAAGTCTGCTCGAGTAAAACTTACATCTCACCAGAGGAAGATGAAGAAAATAAGGATAATGTGTGTAGCCTGACGCGTCTTAGCCGTCAAGTTAAGGACTGGTGGAATAAAGGAAGGTAATTCATTTGAGCAGTCTCCTTGGAAATAGCGATAGAGTTTCAACGGAAATTTTTGTATTAAATGATTATTATTGTAAGCATTTCTGTTCGGATCTGCATACTGAACTTATTTTTCTATTTTATTCTCATAAACTGATGACTAATATAACTAGGATGAACATGTTGATCAAAATCGTTACGTATAATGAAAATAACAAAAGAAACACATATTGTTTTGGTACTGATATCCCTGGGCATTATGATATTCCATTCACACTATTTTTCTGTCTAAATTTTTGATTATCGGGAATGTGCAGATCTTCCGTTATGATATGCAATGCATAACTTTTGCGACACAAGCAATTATATCTCCAAATCAAGGAAAACGCAATGAGAAATAAAGCCAAAACGCTGAACAGAAATTCAAGTTACTTTAAGACACTCTTGATTAAGCAGTGAGTTCGATTCTTATTGTGTCCTTCTTAATTTTTGACCTTGCGCCAAAATCATACTAAGCTTTGTAAATAACAAGATTATTTGTTTTCTTTGGTGGTTTTCGATTACTGACACCTTTGCTGTATATCTAAAAATTTGACCGATTACATTAATAAGAAGGAATCTCGTTAATCCTTACAGTTGTAAGGGCGTCACATGAACTGCAATCGTAGCAGCATTACGTATGTCTAGGGCAAGATAACCTGGTGGAGCTTATCCCTCTTCAGAATGGTTTTGATTTCTGAATGTCCCTTCTTCTATAATGATTGCAATAACTATAACCCCCACCCCTTGCTTTATTATTTACAACAATTTGAATTCAAAATTAATTCTCCCCTAAACTGGCTACCACCCAAGGTTATGTTCCCTATTCTTTATATCCACTGTTTCAGAACTTTATATCTAAGGCACGCCTTGATAAATCCACGGAGTCGAAAAAACCATGTTTCCACCGTATTCCAAATGTAAGGATAATATTGCTTTCAAATAGAATTTTCCCCAAAGACAGCTATTTTTTGAAACTGTATCTCAAGTAGACTGTTCCCCGACAATTCCAAACTCTTTGTGTCCGTGTTAAAATTGACCCTAACAGAAAGGACAGAAGCAAATTAGGCAGAAGAACAGATTTCGCGAGAATCTAGCAGATATTAAATACCGTATTTGACGGCATATAAGACGTACGGGGGTATAAGACGCACCCCGATTTCAGCAGGACTAATCAGGAAAAAATTACTAATTAGTAAAATTAGCAAAATTGTTAGTATATAGTACAGCCTAGGCTATATATATATATGAGGTATTATTTTGATTAAACAAGCCCTAATTATAATTAAACAAAAAAATAATATGAAATAAATACACGCGCCTAAAAAACTTTATAACATCCTTTATATGGTCTGTACAACCTGCATCTTGCAAATGTCTTATTGGAATAATTAGGATGTGAAAATTCCGATTGTACCTATACTAATGCAACCGAAAGTTATCGCAAGAAAAATATTAATGAAACAAATATATTTTAAAATTATATAATTTGAATTTATTGCATATAATTTAAGTTAAAGTAGTAATATCAAGCGTGATGAAATTAATATAATGAATATTACAATGATAACACATTTAATCTGCATAATATTCTTTTAAATAATGATAAAACGTATATAAAAGTTACTCTAAAGTCTAAACTAATAGGAGTTGTCAGATAGCGAATTTTATCCGACAATCGCAAATTTTAAACCTACATATAGCATATAAGACGCAAGGAAATTTTATATTTTTAGTAAAAACAAGTGCGTCATATAGCGTCAAATACGGTAATTACAATTTTTTCTTTACAGTGAGATTTACCCAGTCCAAGGCTTCATAGCCACTCTAAGTAGATGGTTACAATGTAAGAGGCACATCTTATGCGGATATGTAGGGAAGATAACGGTTTATCCTGGACTTTAGTTATTGGGAAAACACCCTCTTGACAGTCGGTTCTACAGGGCAACGACTGCCAGGAAGAAGCTGCTAGTGTTTCCATGGAGAAAGCGATATAATAGCGTACGTTTCAAAAAACCAAGATCCGACGTTGGAATTGAGGAAATATGGAGAAATTCTTCCTAATATTTTTCAGTAACATCAGTCGTCACCAGTTTTCAACGGATGTCTCACATCTTTCCGAATTTAACGATTTTTTACTGGGCACCCTGTAGAACAGACAGTTCTGGACAACTTTGTAATCTGGAATCAAATAAAAGAGAAGAAAATTAAACGAGTGGATGCTAATTATCTGAGATTGGTAGTGATAAAAGAATTTATCATTTTAAACAGTGGATACCAATATTTGAGTAGATCCTCCGTTTATTTTTTTTCATTTTGTTTTTTGATACAGAATATTTATTTTCGTCTGCTGGCATGAATATTCGAGAAATGTTATTAAAGAAATAATTAATTATTTAATAATATTTTTTTGAATATTAATCTGCCAGATTAATGAATAAAAAAATCCATTAATTTTTTAGTAATTGCTTTGTTTACATTAGGATACAAGACTGAGAAGATATGAACTTTCTAGAATCTGGAAAGGATATGTGCTTATAAGGCACAATTCTGCCTCGCTTGATCGTCGAAGCTTTTCATGGCCTAGTCGGTCTAAAGCATGTCGGATCTAACGACTGTTTCTCCAGCAAAGGAGGATGAAATTCTTCCTGAATTTTTCACCCACATCAATCGTCACCAGTTTTCAATGGTTGTCTCACGTCTTTCTGAATTTACCGCTTTTTTACTGGGCACCCTGTATTAAAAATCTATAAGGCTGGAAAAATATTTAACAGATACAACCCCAATGAAAAAAAAAAAAAAGAAAGAAAAATTCCTCAGCATTAAGCCATATTTACAGAACATACATTTTACAGTGAATACAGTGACTTCTTTTTGTGGAGTGGGGGTTGCACGCTAGTTTTCAGCTAGTTGACTGACGAGTACTTTTCATGTCCACCATTGTTCACCTAGAAACACTAGCTTCGGATGGAAAGACAATTACTTTTAACTTCTTCCGTAAAACGCACGGACCCAGGGTTTTATTAATGTTAACGTCTCCTTTCTTTCGATGCTTGTGAAAACGAATCGTGACCTCGCTTAACAAAAAACACAAGTTTGCCGTAGTGCAATGACTTCTCTCTGAAATTCCATCTTCCTTGTTGTTCACATATATATATATATATATATATATATATATATATATATATATATATATATGTGTGTGTGTGTGTGTTTTCGTGCCCGAGTCTCTCTGGCCACTGACCAAATTTTTTCAGTAGCAGAATGGTCATAAATTGCCGGCCATTGGCTGGGCGCCAAGGAAAGGACATTACTGGACGGCGATCACTTGTCAACATTAAGCAAAAGTGAGTTCATGAGTAGGTTTGTGCGACATTTTCTAGTGCATCAATGTGTGTAATTCTTGAAAAAGAAGAGAATGTACTCAGAATGAAGGATATGTGAGAAAAATCAAGAGAATAGGCGAATTAATTTGTTTGTTCCTTTTATTCAACCAAAGTTTTGAACAAAACATATACTTTCTTTTTCTTGAAGTTAAGATATTTCCCCCAGACGAGATCAAACAGTGGCTGGGGCCGTAATGCAAGCCGAGCAGATCTACAAAATATTCAATTTGTGTTATGCTAAACAGGGGTTAACGCTATTAAGATTCTCTTGCGTGACATAATTTTTAAGCATTTAAAAATTTAAATTTAAAAATGAGATAAATAGTTCTTTCGCTTATTTTGACATCTAAACACACATACACAGAGATATATATCTATATACAGGCGGATAGGTATCATATAAAATGTCGTTTTAACTTAAAGCAGCATGAAGACAGTGTGACGTGACTGTTCCAGGGTCCTATCCTATGGTCACGGCACCAGATGTGACGTCCCTAAACAGCACCAATTGTGATGTGCTCGCCGCGGCGCCAGCCGCTCGCTCGTCGCTGCTCCGTTCGGGTGTCGCTGCTCCAAACGTGACGTTCGCCTGTCGCGTCAGTCGTGTTGTCTCGTCCTGTGACGACCAACTGGCTTGGTATCGGTCGCGGCACCCAAATGTGACGTTCTAACCTTTTGGTGATTCGGGTGGGAATCTGGTTAGATTTGATATCAGCCTCGTTGTTCCCAACTCGCTTCCAACGCCTGGTTACCAAGGTAACTGCATAGATCTCCAGTCTGCCTACCCACGTTGTGAATTGATCTTAGGCAGACGAGATCAAACAGTGGCTGGAGCCGTAATGCAAGCCGAGTTCAACGGGGGTGATACCACACAAATATGCATAAAAGAAAATAAAGTGAAAACTCAAAAAGTTCAAAGTATCAAAGAAAAAGGTAACAAACTTTATGTCTAGTTGTTCGATACATAGGACTGCATCTATATGACGACCCGTTCAATGGTTGTGACACGTCGTTTTCCGTTAGGCGAGTTTTAACGCTTCAAGTTGTTTGCTCTCTAAGAAATTAGTTTTTCGGTGTGTCTTCGGACGAAAGTCGAAAAAAACTTATTGTGGTGGTCTGGATCTAAGTCGCTCTTCAAAATAATTGTTCTTGGGTTGAAGAGGAGTCCGGAATTTGCGTGAATCTTGGTCAGCTATCTGCGAGGTGGCTTCAACTGGAGACTTAACTCAAACTTTTCTGAAAATGAACTTACTGGAACTGATCTCTGCTCGTTATGGTTTCGCTTATATGGACGCCGACCAAAACCGGGGTGGGTCTGTCGGCGTCGAGGTTTCCTCGGTAATTCTAAATACATATCCACCTCTCTGGTTAGGAATTTCCACTTTTTTCCATTTTTGGGAGCCTTTCCTTACTCCCACCTTCTCACCATACTTCAGAGGGTGTGAACTGCCCACCCCACTTCTTCGTAGCAGCTTCTCATACCTACACTCTGGATGAGGTGGCGAAAGCATCCTTCGTGCGTCACGTGATCACCACCCGACCAATGATGTCTTAGACGAATCCGCGGCTTTGTTTCAGGAAGAAAAAAATATCTTGCTTAACTAAAATAAAATTATCCCTTCTTTTCCTTTTCTTCCTCTTAATCGCCGTTTTCGTTTCTCTAGCCGCAAACGGGACAATATGAATAATGGCGGTCATAATAATTGTTCTACACGTGGTTTTCGTCAGGTATTTTATCGCCAATTATCAGAATGGGTGGACTTCTTAACACGGCCAACGTCGCCCCGAAAAGAAATTTCTCCCTATCTTGCTTAACTAAAAAAATTTATCCCTTCTTTTCCTTTTCTTCCTCTTAATCGACGTTATCATTTCTCTAGCCACAAACGGGACAATATGAACAATGGCGGTCATAACTCTTGTTCTACACGTGGTTTTCGTCAGGTATTTTATCGCCAATTATCAGAATGGGTGGTCTTCTTAACACGGCCAACGTCGCCACGAAAAGACATTTCTAAATTCCCATTCATTTCCCTTCGGTACATATTTCTGATAACATAATTTTATTATCGCAGGCCAAGGATGTTCCGTCGAAAGAATTCGGTCAGTCGTGCGTGTGGCTTTGATACAATTAATTTTTCCTATCTGTCCAAAGCCCTTTTAGTTGCCTGTTTTTCGTCACTTATCGAAATAACATTTTCATTTGAATTTTTCTTTGGCCAGTCGGTCTGTATTTGATAATAAGATGCCTTCTCGTACCAATAGTTTGTTTTCATATCCTTAGATAACACAGCCGACGCCAAAACATATCTGATTCTTTCTTTTTTTCCCTTTCTTTTTACTCAGAATTCTCCTGTCATTGTAATGACACCTTTTCGCCATTTGTTACTTATCAAAATATCCATTGTCTCTTAGCCGTGTGTGTGTTCTGCTTATCACCCACGATCCGTCTCGCCTTTCTTTCTGCCTTCTTTTCTTTCTTTTCCTTTTCTGCCTCGTTAAATGGTGCCACAACAGTAAATCTATTAATATATCATCTCAGTTGTTAAAAAACAAGAACAATTTTTCAGAGTGACCGAAACGAAATGACGATATAATGAAAATAAATAATCTGGGAACGTTATAAAAGAAAGAATGCTGAAGACAACTCTAGAACATTCGGGAAGAAATAATCGGACAAAACTATCTTAGAAAATAGACTAAATGAATGGAAAATAATGTTAGCAAATTGTGCTCCCATCACAAGCACTTATAGATAAATAGAAAATCCCCACATCTTTTTTTCTATCTCTCTTTCCCTCACACACACAGACACAGAGACGCACAAAGACAGAGACACACAGACAAAGACACACAGACACACACACATACACACACACATGTGTGTGTGTATGTATGCATGTGTGTGTGTGTGTGTGCAAATATATAGAAAAATAGGAAAGAACACGTTAGGTAAATAATCCGAAGTTCTTTACTATTCTTGTTTTTTTATTTTAAAAAAAAAAGTGCTCAATGTAAAAGTAGAGCCTAAATTATAATTATAATTATTTCTTTTAACAATAAGGTTTCTTCGCTACAAAAGAGTTCTTATGTTTCAAAAACAAGAGCCAAAAGTAGGTTTATATTATGTTTGCTCTACTTGGTGCATTGAGCACTTTACGCAGTTACTTTTACTCGTTTTGGAGCGTTTTTTTCTTTGGACTCTGAGCTTGAATTCTGGACGATTATTTTCGCCTCAATTTCATGTTCTTAGGTTTTTTCTTTTTTTTATTCATTTTTCTTTGAGCATTGGTTTGTCAAGCCGAAATACCTAAGACTTTTCCAAGCGCGTACCACTATACATACATACATACATACACGCACACGACACATAAATGTGTGTGTGTGTGTGTGTGTGTGTGTGTGTGTGTGTGTGTGTGTGTGTGTAAAAGCCTATACTGTCCACCTGGATTTCAAATCGGTCACCATTTTCTGTTCTGTTGCTCATTGTCCCCAACCCGCTAACAGATGAAATCTCCCACCGTTGGTTGATATCGACTAAGTTTGGTAACCCTTTCTAAGCAGATGAAAACCATGGAAGAGAAACAAATATTCCTAAGCGTACAGAAATTTGACCTAGGGCTAATCCTTCCGAAACCGTAGAAAAATTCGATTAGAGAAAACTTATTAAAAGGCCTTATGTGACCCCAGATAACTAAAGTGACGAAGTTTGAACCTACGGAATATTGAAGCTGTGTTCTATATTTCCATTCAAACATTTGTAATACACTGAAGATTTGTTTGTTTTTGTTTGACGACATATCATCCTCAATGGGTTATTTAATGCCGACAACTTTTTTCTTCCTATTTTGTTTTGTCAAAAATGTATTTCTGGCAATATTTTTTCCATAAAAATATATAGCTGGTAATATATTTTTTTTTCAAAAATATAGTTCTGTTAATAGTTTTTTTCTTCAAAAAATTATTTCTGGTAAAAATTTTTACAAAGTATTTCTGATATGAAAACCTATTTGTTAGACTTACATAGTGATTTTTACTTCAGTGTTGGGGTTAACTATTTGCCCATAGCTTGAAACCTAACAGGTGATACCCCGGGTCAGCGTGGACCTGGGAATACCAGCAATTAAGAGGTGGTTCCACGCTGCTCAAAGCCTCCTGGTCAGAGGCCTTGATTTTGGACGTAGTTTATCGTCTTACCCAGGACGCGGGTGAAGTTTTTCGTCATACCCTGGACGCGGATGTAGTTTTTCGTCATACCCAGGACGCGGATGTAGTTTATCGTTATACCCGGGACGATACACTGAAGAAAATTTGAAGTTAT
>CAHIKZ030003885.1:3782500-3847500 GCA_903632075.3 Acanthosepion pharaonis
GATTCAAGAGAAGAAATGAGTGCTTGGGCACTAATGAGGTTGTCAGACAACAGTGCAATGTCATCGGCAAAATCAGCATCGGTGATGTAGAGTGCAGGATGACGTGAGCTTTTTCTAGGCTGATACATCAGACCATTTTCTTTGATTGTATCCACTGATATACGCATTATGTAGTCTATTATAATGATGAAAAGGAAAGGTGCAAGTGTATCACCTTGGAGAATGCCAGCCAGAATATAGAAATGTTCTGTTTCTTCATCTGGGGTCAGGACAGTGGCCTGTGTGTTGGTGTACAATACTTTGATTGCTTCAATGATTTCTACTGGTATGCCGTAGAGTTTAAGAATTTCAAAACATAGTCTCGCGGTTGACTGAGTCGAAAGCTTTGTTGAAATCTACAAAGATAAGAGCTGCAGTTTTGTTGCAGAATGTGATTTCCTTAATTATTCTACACAATGTGAGGATTTGTCCAAGAGTGGAACGACCTGGGCGGAAACCATTTTGGTTTTTGCGTAGAATGGGTTCAACTTCAGCGCGAATTCGATTTAGAAGAAGCTTTTTATAGATTTTCGCAGCTATAGGAAGCAACGAAATACCGCGATAATTGGTTGGTAATGTCAAATCGCCCTTTTTGGGGATAGGGATAATTTGCGATCGTAGCCAGATGGTTGGTGAAACGTAGCTGGCCTTTGCATAATTACACAGATCAAGTAATTGGTGAAAAATAGGGTCCTTCCACTAGCCCATAGCTGGGGGAGGAAGAGTTGGCTCCATGTCTTTCCCAGGGCAATTTGCGCGTAAGAGAATATAACAAACTCTACGGGAGATGGAACTTGGCTCTCCGATTAACAATTTCAATATATTAACCATTACACCGCCCGCACATCTAACCTTACTGCCCTTGGGTTTCCAAATGATTTCATCAATTTAGGTACTCACCAGGACCGACGTTGCTTAACATCGCGGTGTTTGTATGGAAACTGATGTTTCAACGTCATGTAGCCGTAAGCCCCGAAGGTAATATGTTTTTTCATCATCATCATCATTAGTCATATGATGTTGTCCTTGTGTCGTTTCGCATCTGAACAGCTGAGCAGTACCTCCAAATATCTGGGATGAAAGCCGAAAGGGCATTCATTCATGCATAACATATCTTGAGCAAGTAGACCAGGCGCCTTTCGAGATCAAACCGCTGCCAACGTACGCCGCGTCTTCGTCATCGGAGAAAACCCTTCACCCGAGCTGTTGTCTTCAGTCTAAGAAAACCTCCGCCTTACAACGCTAGATACGTACATACCATATTTACGACCCCATCATTGCGAAGATGAGACCCACGTCCGAATCCCTCCGTCTTCTCCGTTTGCCAGGAATGTAACTTTCTGATGTTATCTTTCTCGATAGTGTATCCCAGCATGCGACATCTTTGGAATATGCCAAAAAGCCATACCATTTGTTGAACCAAGCCATGTGAGTGAAATTCTATACTCTGGAGAATATCATTTAGTTCTTATTTTATTTAGTACTGTTCAGTTATTGCTCGACTGTTTCCACGGAATGCAAGTGCACACTGCTAGATCTCAAAACTTAATCAGCAACTAAGAGTAGGGTTAAGTGTCTAGATTACGTCGCACGTTTTTCTCCGAGATAATAGCTTCGTGGGTGAAGGCGTTAGTTTGTAAATTTAGTGACGTAGTTGTTGTGAGTTCAATCCTCTTTCCAGAAACTAAATTACAAGTGGCTGTCAGAAACAATTTGATCCATTACGGATATTTTTTTTATTTTCTCTCAAACTTCGTCGTTGCTCACATATTTAGGCCATCATCTTTTTAATAGCATTCTGTAGAACCACTTTCTTGTTGATTCAAATCTTTTCTTTATCTGTGAGAAGTTTGTCCAACATTCACTGCCATATAGGAGTACTTTCATTATGAAACAACTCAGTACTATTTTATTTGTTTATAACGAAATTTTCCTGTTTCTTAATACTTTGCCTAGCTTTGAGAGGGCATCATTCGCAATCCCAATTTACTTTCAGATTCCAGTGTTGAATATTCAGTTCTCTTTTTAATATATTTAAATTTATTTAAATTTTTGCACTTGTTTTATTTTGATATCAATTTGTAATTTGAATGTTGAACTGTTTCTTTCACATCTTGATTTTTTTTTTAATTCACTGAGTGAGCAAAAGTTGATCAAAACAATTTTTCAAAACAAAAAATATAAAATTATTTGTAAAAATTAGAAGGAACGGGAAACCCAATCCTAAACCGGAAACAAGGTGTAAAACTCTACGCCATTTCAAAAGACCAGGGAAGAGTCTGAACCGGGCGATTGACGATCCTATCTACTTCTACTGAGGAGAAAAGATGAATAAATAATTATTAAATATGATTTCAGAGACTCGATGGAGACACTAGAAGTATTCTTAAATTATTAATATAATTGATTTCTTATAAAGATTTAATTACAATAGATACATCTGTCTATATTTCTGAGATGAGGTATTTAACTATTTACACTGTTTACATTGTTTCGACTGTTGTCCTCATCTTCTTTATTGTAGTTTTGGTCCTTGTACGCCTCGGCCTTCTTCAGGTAATATACGTTGGAATTTCGAACTGAACCCTTTATTTAACCCACTGGGGGCATATTGTTCTAGTTCTACATGCCATGCCTTTTTTTCTGAATATCTCAGTTTTCTTTTAGTTACTCAACTCTCAAAGTCTTCACCTCTACTGTAGCCAGTTATTGAATTTATAACTCTTTGGGTCAAGTCACTCAATTACTTCAACCAACGCTTTTATGTATCCTTGATGACAAAAATTCGATATTCCATCGTATAAAACCTGAAGAAGTCCGGACCGTACAATGAGTGAAACGTCATGAATATGACAATATAGTTGAGGACAACCGTCTTAGCAATGTAAATAGTGTAAATAATAGGCAATAGTTAATTTAACTGCGACTCATATTTTTTTCATATTACTGATAAGAATATACTTACGACTGATAATTTAATGTATTTTTCATGTTTTAATTATTACTGTTAATTTAACTGATTGCAAATTATTATTTAATTAATACTGATAAATTATTTATTTGTTACTGATGGATCTATTCATTGTTCATAATTAATAGCTTGCCACAATTAAATTATTATTAATGTTAATTGTACGGCTACAGTTAATTAATTTGATTGATCATAATAATTTAATTGTCATGGATAATTTGATTGATTGGTAATCGTGAACATTATTATTTTATATCCTTGTGAATGTCCTTGACCTTCAAGATCAACGCTGATTAGCAGTGAGATCTACATCGCTGGGAAGAAAATGGCAACACCTTGTACTTTTAAAATTACTCAAGATTCATGTAAATCTAGATTAACAAAGATCGATACAATCAATCATGCCAATCGATTCGTGCAGACGTACCAAAATATTTCATGTATCAATTCTTCACAGACAGCATATTAATAAAGTGCATATCTGGGCTTTGAGTATAAAAATGGCAGGTACCCTTGAATAAATACGATCGGAAATGATTAATACCCGTGCGCTAAATTATTCCATGACTTTTAAGTTATAACTTTTGATAAAACGTCAGGGTTCGTCCAACCTTGTCCCATACATGTTCAATGAAGAAAAGGTCTGGCGATTGTGTCGGTTAAGAATGTTCTCAACAAGTGCATGTTGCAGTAGCACGCTCGTCAAGTAGGTGGACATTTTCCTGTTCTAAAAGCAGCTAAGTTGACAGTTGCAGGAATGTCAGCAGAAAACATTTAACAATCCTTTTGATATATGATTTGTGGCAGCTTAATTCTGGACATGGCCCTGTGGAAGCAGAATTTACTTACACGGTCAGAAATGGCTGCTGTCAGCTTCAACATACACGGAATGTGACACTATGTATATCGTGTGACGATGGTGATGTTGTTGCAAAGTATACTAATTCCTTATTTTGGAATACCGAGGTATAGTTCAATATTCAAATTACAAAGTGATACCAAAATAAAACAAGTACAAAAATTTAAATATCTGGGAAAAAATTTAAAAAGAGAACTGAATATGCGATACTGGAATCTGAAAGTATATTGGGATAGCGAAAGATGCCTTCTAAAATTTGACGAAGTATGAAGAAACAGGAAAATTTCGTTATAAACAGAGTAAAATAACACTGAACTTTTACATAATATCAATAGTTCTATACGGCAGTGAATGTTAGACAATCTCATCAGATATAAAGACTTAAATCAACAGAAAAATGGATTTACAGCATGATGTCGAGAATACTATGGACTGAACACGAGCAACGACGAAGTTTGAGAGAAAATGGACACTTACACTTAGAATCAGAGAGAGAAAGTTGAAATTTCTAGAGCACATACTGAGGAAAGAGGGCTTGGAAAATGTGATCCTCACAGGAGAAAATAATGGAAAACGGCGCATAACCTAACTAGCTTGTGTAAATGCATGGCACAAGAGGGTTTAAGAGGGTGCAGAAAGTGGTTCAATGGACAGGAAATTGTGGAGATCCATAATCGCTAACGTCCTGAAGGGGGATTGCAAATAAAAGAATTATTTATTAATAATTACGTATTGTTAGATATCATGGTTGTCTGCAGTTCTTTCACTTTTCTTGGATTTTAAAACTTTTGTAACATGCCAAAAATCCTTGAGAGCTTTGTCTGGTGAATAAGGCTGATGACCCATTTTTGTTTCTCCTTATCAGTCAAGACTTCGAGGTACCGTCTTTGAGTAAATATTTGCAGTGTTTATGCTACTAAAAAAACCTATTTAATAGCATGTACATCATCATTATCCATTTTCTATGGGGTTAACGTTTCAAAAGCATTTTTAAAAATTTTCACACAAATACTGACACTGCCCAATATTCCTTTCCCGCCTACAGCATAACATGTACACGTACAACTTCCTCTACTGCTCAGCAACAAATGATTCAGCTGCATTTCAACAAGTTGGGGTTGGGACGCGTTCGGACATGTTCGGATGTAAATGTGTGAGAAGAAAAATGTGAAATTTTTAAATGCAAACGATCGTGACCCGTAGCTTAGGGCGCTATACACGACTCAGGCTTACGCGGATTTAAAACAGCAAAAACCGTCTGGAAATTTCTGCTTTTAATGTCTATGACAGAGAGGCTAAAATCATCTTTTCATGAAAACAAATACCTGCCCTCGTCGCAAAATGAAAATCGCGATACGAAAGAGGAATTTGTGATGCAAATAGACAGGTGTACCAATACTTGTAGTTAAATGATTCTCATCGGTTCGTGATTATAATGCTGACTTTCTATTTTTCTCTGATCTGTGTTGCGTGGCCTGCCGTATCTCAACTTACAATACGCCGATCTTTGCTAACGTCTATTCTGCCGTTGCTAAAATTGAAGCACAACAACGCGCCCACCAAACATGCGCAATGACTCACGGAAATTATGAATAGACAACAACCGGCTCTAGTTAAGTGGCTATAGTTAAATGAAAGGTCACCACGAGTTTCCCAATAAACCCAGTCTTAGCGCAATGGTCAGCAAGCTTGTAGATCATGAGTAAGGATTTCGATCTTTACTGAATGTCTCATACTTGAAGCCTTGGATAAGCAAGGTGTGAATTAGAAGCTCATCGAGAAGTCGGCAAGCCAAGTTCAAAATTCAGTTGTGATCTTTGTATTCACTTTAACACAAATAACCTTGGGGAAGTTATGGATCTATCTCGTCTTTCCTCCAGCTGTGGGTTAAATAGCAAGGTAGACTAGATTCTATACGTGGTTGGCAGCAAGAATAGGAGGAGGACAAGTCTGTATTCTGTGTAGTGCGTATACTTAAACTGTAACTTATTATAAACTGATCAGTATATTTGCAGAATAAATTGCATGTTGGCTCTGCAGGTGTTGAATAAACGCAAATAGGCCTAGAGAGAAGGGTATGCGCGGATGCGAGAAGCCATACTAAAGATGAAAAATCACATATTTGCATTGTGTCTTCAAGTTGATGATAATGATTTAGTCGACTGGAAATTGAGTATGAAAAATGTATTTTAACTTATATTCCCTGAAAGAAAAATAGTCAAATATAGTATCAAAAGAACCTACATAAAAAAACAAAAAAAAAACAAAAAAAAAACATTATTCGGATTTTTATCCTCAAGGACCACATAGGCCAGTGGATAGATCCAGAGTTATAAGCTCAATACCAGGCCACAGCAGTAGTGAACGAAAACTTCGAGAGTTGAGTTAAAGGGAAATAACTGAGATCCGCGGAAGAGGCATGGTACGTAGAACTAGAACAGTCTACACCGGTGGGCGAAAATAAAGTGTTCGATTCGAAATTCTAATCACCTGAAGAAGGCTGGAGCGTACAACGGCCGAAACGTTGTGGAATGAAAATGGGGATAACCGTTCGAATAATGTAAATAATGTAAAAAATCATAATACCTCATCTCAGAGATGTAGAAAAAAAACAGACGGTTAAAAGGGTATAAGTGAATCAAATTCCTCGATAAGATATAAATAACCCCGCAAACAACGGATATTTTCGTATTTTCTGTAGCTATCCGTAGGGCCATTAGCATTCACATAGTTCTTCAGACGAAATAACATATTTGGCCCGGGGGGGTGGAGGGGAGGATAATATAAATCAAATAAGGGACTGCAAAGAACAACGAAAACATTGTTGCATAATTTTGATTACTTTTTACTTTTTTTCTTTTTTTTTAAGCGTTTCACCCCAAGCAAGGTGAGAAGCCACTGGGACGCAAGGGGTTACAGAAGGTTTGGAGCAAGATCAGATAGGAGTGATAGAGGAAAGGAGGAGGAGAAGGATAGTGGATGGATCAAGGCAACTGGAGATGACGATTGACATTACATTTGAATAGCTGGAGATTATAGCTCTCAGGGAAACTGGAATAGGGAAAGGAGTTCCACAGGCGAGAGGTGCGAGACATGAAGCTATTGGAGTAGAAGAGACGTCTACATTTAGGAGTTTCAACAGTGAAAGGGTGAGAGCGGGATGCCAGCCTCGTAGGGCGTAGGAACTCATGACGTCTGGGAACCAGCGAATGCAGCTCCTCGGAGCAATTGACATGAAAGTATTTGTAAAAAAGACAGAGAGAGGCTACGGCGCGTCTGTGGGAAAGTGACTGTAGACGAGATGCCAGAACAGGGCCAATTGTATTTCATATCCGCCTCTGGAGCCTATCAAGAACCCCGAGGCAAACAGAAGGGGCTCTAGACCATATATGGCATCAATACTCCATGCAAGGGCGAATTGTTGATTTGTAGATCTGGAGGATCGATTCCGGGGAGAAAAAAATAATAGTTGTTATACTTTTTAAGGAATTATGAACAAAAATCCTTTCATTACTTGCCAACGCTTGCAACGAGAACACTAATCATAAAACTGACTTTGACTATAAAACTAAATTATATATAAAGTTTAATTTCTTTTATTCGATATTAATGCAGTAGCAACAGAAGCTGCCTCATATATCAGCGTTATTTGTTACTTGGTATTTCTTACTACATCATAAAGCCAGTCTATGAACCAGTAACAAACTTTTACCAAACAATTTTGGCATGCTTTTTTAATATTTATTAAATAGGTGGGCGTTTGAAATATTTTCCATGTGGAAGTGGATGATGCAAAAAAATTAGGAAGCCTGCCTTAGACGATCACGTATTCAAGTATTCACACGCTAACGATTTCCAACTATTCGGGTTCGAAATTTAATGATTTCACTTCTCCTAGACTGGTTGCCAGTCTGCTCTGCTATATAGTTAGGAGTTGAAGATCAGGTTTTATACCTATTCCATTCTCCGGATGGCATATTAAACTTGATCTATGCTGCGATCCCAGGAAATTGTAATGAATGGAATTGTGTCACGGGGTGTTGTTGATTGGCCTCACGCACAACCTCTGTCGTGTTAGGAAGATTTGATTGCCACCTGTAGATTAATTCGCTTAGATGACTACGGGATCTCATGCTAATGTATTCCATCAACACGGATTTGAGACGTTAGATGTTTTTCTTCTCCTAGATTGGATTCCAACCAAAGATGAAGAGTGTGGCCTGTCCTACAATTTAAACCTTATGTGGTGGTGGGCAAAAGAATTTTATATGCTTCCCACGGTTATTTGCTCGAAAGAAATTCGTAAGAAATTCGCTAGGAATTCAAACTCTTTCCTAACAATTACCAATTGCGCAACCTGCACAAGAAACACGTTGTCTTTCGTCGAATACGTATGTGACAACGTCACTTCAATGTTCAACGCGTGTAAATAATAATCATCGGGAATTAACGCGTATTGACAATGTAGGAGATTAATGTCAAGAAATAAACAGATTTTTAAATAAAATAATGGATTTATGTCTTATAAACTACCAACATATTGATTGATCGACATATAGTTACTGATCTGTAGTAACACTTGCGGAATAAATATCCAACATACATTTTCTGCTTTAACATCATCATGGCTCGGATTCGCATAACGAAGATCACGACGGAGTCTGTACACGTCGCTTGCAGGAAGGTTTGTGACTGATAAGTCCAATGTGAGACAGGCATAAACGGTTGCAATAGTCGCCGCTGAATGTCCGGTCTGGGCTCGATGCATAGCATTGCAGCATTTTCTCGTCTGCCTCTTTTCCCTAGAAGCGGCCTGCGCGTATTTTCAAAGTTGAAGACAGTATAGTTGGTGGTGAGACGCCAGGAGTCACTTTTCTCAGCAAGTTTGGTTTAGTTTATTTTGTTTTACGGTATATCAACCTGAATGGGTTATTTAATGCCGACAAAATTCTCATTGTTTCTAAGATTTTTTTCCAAAAATCTATTTCTGGTAATATTTTATCCTTCAAAAAATCTATTTCTGGTAATAATTTCCTTCGAAGGTGATATTTCTTTCAAAATATGTATAGCTGGTAATGTGTGTTTTTTTTTTTCAAAAATGTATAGATGCTAATAACTTTTTTTAAAAAAATGTATTGCTGGTTATATTTTTTTCAAAAATGCATTGCTGGTAATAATTTTTTTACAAAATATTTCAGATATTAAAACATATTTTTACACTTTCATAGTGTTTTGACCCCAGTTTGGGGGCTAACTATTTGCCCCTAGCTGAAACTCTAACAGGTGCTACCACCCCTGGGAACACCAGAAATTAAGTGGTGGTTCCATGCTTCGAAAAACCTCCTGATCAGAGGCCTTGCTGTTGGATGTTGTTTATTGTCTTATCCATGACGTGGATGTAGTTTATCGTCCTACCCATAACCGGCTCCTCAACAAGGGTTGACTATTGGCAATGGTTGATGTGTCAGGGACCAAATAATTTTCTCAGGCTTCTTTGGTGCTCCTCTGCCGCGAAGCCAGTGGAGAGCTGGCTGTACAATAGTAATATTAGGCTGGCGATGATTCGCCATCCTGGAAACGTGTCCAGCTCAGCGTAGCTGGGACTTCAGAAGCACGGACTCAATACTGGTGATCTTCGCCATTTCAAGGACTTCAATATTGGTGAAGAAGTCACTCTAGTGGATGTTAAGTATTGTGCGGAGGTAGCGCTGGTGGACCTGATCGAAGAGTCGCAGGTGGCGTCAGTTATAGACCCATGGCTGCTTTAACATACGTATAAATTAAATGATCTATTATTTAATTAATAATATAATATTCGCTACATATGTTCCTACGTCGGATGGCGTATCCTTAATGGTTTTAGTATTTTCTTAATCAATATATATAAATTTTTTATGTATTTATGAGATGATTTATTTTAACTATTTATACTCTTTAGATTATTCCGACTATTGTCCTCGTTATTGTCATATTCACAACGTTTCGTTCGTTGCACGTTCCGGCTTTCTTAAGTTAATATTTGTTTGAATTCTGTAAGTTGCCGTTTCTGAAGATTGGTTAAGTGACGTTTTGTGTAAGAAATTGGATTTTCATCGAATAGAACAGATTTCTGCGGCTATTATTCCCACTTGAGCCAGTTAATTCTTTTGTTGATTTCAGACAGGACAAGATCTTAACAAATCCGTCCAACATGGAACACATTGGCGAGGAGGTCAATATAGTTATTTGTAGCAGTGGGTAATGAAGAGAACTTCATCCTTAAATTACATGAAGGTGCCAATTACAAGATAGAAGGAGTTGCCAACAAGACACTTGCTCACAAGTACGTCAGACGTCGTACAGCAAAAAATTAAACTGAGCTTGAAATTAACAGGTGGCTTGATTGCTGCTGATACGTGATTGTCGCATCAGAACACGTTTACTGCTTTATAGTATAAATTCAAGATCAGTTTGTGAATATGACAGATATGAAGATGCAGATAACACTCCGATCAATCTGAATAGTGCAAATAGTTATCAATTTTTAATATTTTTAAAATTATATGGATGGACGCAGAACGTAATGATCATCGGCGTGACTAGTAAATTCGGGGAGTCAAGTTCTAATATTTTTTAAAGGCATGGCTCCATCTTTTTGATGCCCTCGAACTATTGGTAAATAGACTGGAGCAGGTACTGAAATGTAAATACCCGGATAGTCACTAACAAAAGACGGAATGTGACGGCAAAGAAAAGTAAAGATTGCTTTAATGGTATTGAAAATTGACGCCATATCTGAACGAAAGTTGGTCAAACGTAGCAGAGCTCGTATTCATTCGGCTATTCACGTAGCAGGAGTTTCAGATTTAGATTCATAAGCGGCATGTATACACATTGTTAGCATAGTTTGAATTCCAGTTTTTATTTCTTCTAGACTGGTTGACAACCATGGCTATAGGACCCATTTACTCCTGATATTTTACCCATATCTGACAAGGAGAAGGTATGGATTCATACCTTTCCCAAGGTTATTAGCACGTAATTGAATGCAGTGAACCCGACTGGAATTCGAACTTTCTTTCCGATTCCTCAATCTAAGCCGTGAAACATTACGCCAACCAGGCCTCCCAAAAATCAGGAATGAGTTCTTAGAAAATTTGACACTCAAATGGCATAATGAAGTCAAGGGAGACAGACAAATGTGGCGCATAATAGGCATTACGAGCTTGTATAAGTGGTTGGCGGGACAGACTTTAGGATAGACAGGAAAATAAAAACAATGCTAAGCTCTATAAGAAAAGAAGTTGTGGAGAATATTGATCGCTCACGTCCTAAAATTACAATGCATATAGAAGAAGAAAAAGACAATGTTTAAAAACATTGGAACTGATCTAGCATAAAAAAATTTAAAAAAATCATTTAGAGAATGGTATATGAAAGTCGAACAAATATGGACACTTATGCATGAAAAAAAGGAAATATAATAAAAATCAAAAGGATAGGAAATTGTGGAGAGCCGTGATCGTCTACGTCCTCATGACACACGACACGTATAAGAGTGCTAATGCTAATACGTGCCGTTTGCTTAGGAAAAACTTTCTATTTATTGACTGGGTAATTGATGTCGGTCTAAATTTGTTAAAACTTCCTCTTAAAACTATTTTGCTGGAAAATTGGTTTCTCAGCTCTGTAGCTGTTATCGCTCTTTCCAGTATTGATGAGGACATTTGATTCAAGTAGTATGGAACGTCAACATTTTGATTATGTCATTATTTTCTCTTCATATGATAACCACATTACTTGTTTTTGTCGGTGAATGTCCAAAATGATATCGTTTCTGTTATTTCATACAGTCCACAAGATTTGAAGAAGTATGGTTCTCCCTGAGAACTACAGGCTTCATTCGCTCAAAGAGATTTTAAACCATTTAACCATCAATAAAGATGAGGACATCAGTGCGAACAATGTAAATACGTTTTGTTTATTTTTTATTCAATTAAAACTCACGGATATATACGTATATAAGTTTGCCTCGATGCTGAGGTTTTCTCGGGCATTCGAGAAGGCAAGCGTTGCATTTGGTAAATTCGAAAGTAGAGTTTAATCAGAAACTAGCATTACCATCAAGATTATAGTTATATACGGGCTGTGTCTTAACGTTCTAGCCATTCTCTTTTAAAAAATAAACAATCCACTGGAGACATACAAATGTATTACCATGGCACATATTTAATTAGCCAGAGGGAAATTATGTATGGGCACAGGATTGTGCTGCTGTCCTTACAGCCAAAAAATTACAGAATATCTGGAAATCCAATTTTACCGATTTTTGGTCATCACGCTTCTGTCCGTCTTAGATTATGCTGTTTGGGGCTTTTCAGAATATGCTACCCTCTCATCCAAACGTTAAACCCTCTCATCCAAACGTTAGACCCCCTCATACATACATGGCACTCTCATCCAAACGTTAGAACCCCTCATCCAAACGTTAGACACTCATCCAAACGTTAGACCTTCTCATTCAAACGTTTGACCTCTCATCCAAACGTTAGAACCCCTTATCGACACGTCAGACCATCTCATCCAAATGTTAGACCTTCTCATCCAAACGTTAGACCCTCTGAACCAAACGTTAGGCCCACTCATGCAAACGTTAGACCCTCTCATGCAAACGTTAGACCGACTAATACAAACGTCAGACCCTTTCATGCAAACATTAGACCCCCTCCTGCAAACGTTAGAACCACTCATCAAGACGTTAGATCTTCTCACCCAAAAGTTAGACAGTCTCAACCAAACGTTAGATCTTCTCATCCAAACGTTAGACCCTCTCATGCAAAAGTTATACCTACTAATCCAAACGTTAGAACCTCTCATGCAAACGTTAGACCGTCTCATGCAAACGTTAGACAACTCATCCAAACGTTATCCCCTCTCAGCCTAAAGTTAGGCCTTCTCAGCCAAGGTTAGGCCCTCTCATCCAAACGTTTGACCGACTAATATAAACGTCAGACCCTTTCATACAAAAAGTTAAACCATCTCAGGCAAGCGTTAGACCCACTTATCCAAACGTTAGGCCCTCTCATCCAAACATTAGGATCTCTCATGCAAACGTTGGATCCACTAATCCAAAAGTTAGACTTTCTCATGCAAAAATTAGGCCCTCTCATGCAAACGTTAGACCCACTAATGCAAACGTTAGACCATCTCATCAAGATGTTACATCTTCTAATCCAAACGTTAGACCCCTTCATCCAAACGTTAGACCTTCTCATTCAAGGGTTAAAACCCCTCATCTAAACGTTAGATCTTCTCATCCAAACATTAGACCCTCTCATCCAAACGTTAGGGCCTCTTATGCAAATATTAGACCGACTAATACAAACGTCAGACCCTTTCATGGAAACGTTAGACCCTCTCATGCAGACGTTAGATACACTCATCCAAACGTTAGGCCCTCTCATGCAAACGTTTGACAAACTAATCCAATCGTTAGAACTTCTCATCCAAACGTTAGGCCCTCTCATCCAAACGTTAGACCCTCTCATCCAAATGTTAGACCTACTCATCCAAAGGTTAGACATTCCCATCCAACGGATGGACCCTCTCATGCAAACGTTAGGCGCTCTCATCCAAACGTTAGATCCCCTCATCCATACGTTACGCCTTCATCCAAACGGTAAACCTTCTCAATCAAACGTTAGACCATCTCATCCAAAAGTTAGAACCACTCATACAAACGTTAGACCGTCTCATCCACACGTTAGACCCTCTCATCCATACGTCTGACACCTTCATCCAAACGTTAGACCTTCTCATTTAAACGTTAGACCCTCTCATGGAAACGTTAGACAAACTCTAACAAATGTTAGGCCCTCTCATCCAAACGTTAGACTCTTTCATGCAAACGTTATACCCAATCATCCAAACTTTAGTCCCTCCCATCCATACGTTAGGCCTTCTTATCCAAACGTTAGACCTTCTCATGCAAACGTTAGACATACTCATCCAAACGTTAGACCCTTTCCTGCGAACATTAGACACTCTCATCCAAACGTGAGACCCGCTCATTCAAACGTTAGGCACTCTCATCCAAACATTAGGACCTCTCATGCAAACGTAAAACCCACTCATTAACACGTTAGATCTTCTCATCCAAACGTTTGGTGCTCTCATCCAAACACTAGACCCAGTCATCAAAACGTTAGATCCTCTCGTCCATACGTTAGGCCCCATTCATCCAAACGCTTGTCCATCTCATTCAAACGCTAGACCCACTCATCCAAACTTTAGGCCCATTCATTCTAGCGTTAGGCCCTCTCATCCAAAGGTTAAACCCTCTCATGTAAACCTTAGACACACTCATCCAAACGTTAGATCTTCTCATCCAAACGTTAGATTTTCTCATCCAAAAGTTAGACCTCATTCAAACGTTAGACCCTCTCATGCAAACGTTAGACTCATTCATCCAAATGTTAGGCCCTCATCCAAACGTTAGGCCCTCTCATGCAAACGTTAGACTCTCTCAACCAATCGTTACACCCTCTTATGCAAACGATAGACCCAGTCATTTAAACGTTAGACCTTCTCATCCAAACGTTCGACCCTCTCATCCTTACGGTAGACCCCTTCATCCAAACGTTAGACCTTCTCATTTAAACGTTAGACCCTATCATGGAAAAGTTAGACAAACTCATCGAAATGTTAGGCCCTCTCATCCTTAGGTTAGACCCCTTTATCCAAAAGTTAGACCGTGTCATGCAAACGTTACACCCAGTCATCCAAACGTTAGACCTTCTCATCCAAACGTTAGACCTTCTCATCCTTACGGTAGACGCCTACATCCAAACGTTAGACCTTCTCATTTAAACGTTTGACCCTATCATGGAAACGTTAGACAAACTCATCCAAATATTAGGCCCTCTCATCCAAACGTTAGACTCTCTCATGCAAACGTTATACCCATTCATCCAAAAGTTAGACCGACTAATACAGACGTTAGAAGCTCTCATTCAAACGTTAGTCCCTCTCATCCATACGTTAAGCCTTCTTATCCAAACGTTAGACCTTTTCATGCAAACGTTAGACCAACTTATTCAAACGTTAGACATACTCATCCAAACGTCAGATCTTCTCATCCAAACGTTAGACCCTTTCCTGCGAACGTTAGACACTCTCATCCAAACGTTAGACCCGCTCATCCAAACGTTAGGCCCTCTCATCCAAACATTAGGACCTCTTATGCAAACGTTAGACCCACTCATTAAGACGATAGATCTTCTCATCCAAACGTTTGGTGCTCTCATCCAAACGCTAGACCCAGTCATCAAAACGTTAGATCCTCTCGTCCATACGTTAGACCCCATTCATCCGAACGCTTGTCCATCTCATTCAAACGCTAGACCCACTCATCCAAACTTTAGGCCCACTCATTCTAGCGTTAGACCCTCTCATCCAAAGGTTAAACCCTCTCATGGAAACCTTAGACACACTCATCCAAACGTTAGATTTTCTCATCTAAACGTTAGACCTTCTCATTCAAACGTTAGACCCTCTCATGCAAACGTTAGATCCTCTCATGCAAACGTTAGACTCACTCATCCAAACGTTAGACCTTCTCTTCCAAACGTTATACCCTCTCATGCAAACGTTAGACCGACTAATACAAACGTTAGTCCCTCTCATCCGTACGTTAGGCCTTCTCATCCAAACGATAGACCGTCTCGTGCAAACGTTAGACCAAGTCATCCAAACGTTAGACTCTCTCGTCCATACGTTAGGCCTTCTCATCCAAACGTTAGACCCTCTCATTCAAACGTCAAACCCTCTCATGCAAGCGTTAGACACTCTCATCCAAACGTTTGATCTACCCTGCGAACGTTAGACACTCTCATCGAAACGTTAGACCCACGCTTCCAAACGTTAGATCTTCTCATCCAAACGTCAGACCCTCTCATGCAAACGTGAGAACAAATCATCCAAACGTTTGACCCTCTCATCCATACGTTAGGCCTTCTCATCCCAACGTTAGACCCTCTCATGCAAACGTTTGACCCACTCATCCAAACGTTAGATCTTCTCATCCATACGTTAGACCCCTTCATCTAAACATTAGACCCTCCCATGCAAACCTTAGACCCACTCATCCAAACGTTAGATCTTCTCATCCATACGTTAGACCCTTCATCTAAACGTTAGACCCTCCCATGCAAACGTTAGACCCACTCATCCAAACGTTAGATCAACTCATCCATACGTTAGATCCATTCATCTAAACGTTAGACCTTCCCATGCAAACGTTAGACCCACTCATCCAAACGTTAGGCCCTCTCATCCAAACGTTAGGCCCTCTCATCCAAACGTTAGACATCATGTAAACAGTAGACCCACTCATCCCAACTTTAGACCCACTCATTTATACATTAGACCTTCTTATACAAAAGTTAGACCCACTCATTCAAACGTTAGACCCCCTTATCCAAACGTTAGTCCCAGTCATCCAAACGTTAGACCCTCGCATGCAAACGTTAACTCTCTTATGGATTCCATCGGAAAATAATGGAACAAGATGCCCTCTGGTTTTCTGGAGAAGTATTATAGAAATTTCAGTTGGGTGCAGTAGATAATTATTTTATCGTTTTGTATTTGTATGTTGGAACCCTTCGTATTTCTTGAAATAAACTAAATAATCAACTATAAGAGTTTTTATTTCAATATTGAAATTATGCAAGTTTTGCCTCACCATCCTGTATGTATCAATCAAAGGTGCTTTATATCTATGTTTGTATATATCTAATTTGTATTTCCCCATCTCATCATATATATCTACCTATCTTATCCCTATCTAATTTATTTCCTCTCTATGCATGTCACTATATATTTGAAACCAATATATATATATATATATATATATATATATATATATATATATATATATATATTATATCTATCATCTATCTATATATCTTATGAATTTCGTATCTATATGTTTGTACGTATCTAATATGATGACATCTATATCTATTTAGCCATCTCATATCTATCTATCTATCTATCTGTGTGCCTGTCTACGCATTTAATATGAAAAACATCTATATCTATTCATATGAAAAAAAATCTATACCTATTGAAGATCACACATTATCTATGTATCTATCCTATCCTATCCATTTCATATCAATCTATATTTGTATGTATCCAATTTCAAGACATCTATATCTATTTAACCATGTCATAATATCTATCTATCTATCTATCTATCTATCTATCTGTCCAAGTTGAAGTCATATATATCCATTAACCATCTGTCAATATCTATCTATATCTATATCTATATATATATATATATATATATATATATATAAATAATTGCCTATCTTATCCATTTCTATGTTTGTATCTAATTTGAAAACATCAATATCTAAGCCTCTCATAGGATCTATCTATCTATCTATCTATCTATCTATCTATCTATCTATCTAAATGTTTATCTTATCCATTTCATATCTATATTTGTATGTATCTAATTTGAAGACATCAATATCTAAGCCTCTCATAGGATCTATCTATCTATCCAAATTGAAGACATATATGTTCATTAACCATCTGACAATATCTATCTATCTAAATGTCTATGTTATCCATTTCATATCTATGTTTGTATGTATCTAATTTGAAGACATCAATATCTAAACCTCTCATAGGATATATCTATCTATCTATCTATCTATCTATCTATCTATCTATCTATCCAAATTGAAGACATATATATCCATTAACCATCTGACAATATCTATCTAAATGCCTATGTTATCCATTTCATAACCATGTTTGTATGTATCTAATTTGAAGACATCAATATCTAAGCCTCTCATAGAATCTATCTATCTATCTATCTGTCTATCTATCTATCTATCTATTGATTTATGTTACCTGCTAAAATGTGAGTGCAAGTGAAAAGTGAATAAAATGATAGAAATATATTCACCTTCCTGCGGTCTTGAAAAAAAAAACAAAGAAAAAGAATACAAATAAATGACTAGGCAAAAGGAAATAGAGAAGTCCAAATGATCAAACAATTCCGATAAAATCTCTGAACTCAATAGCCTACTTTTCGCTTTTACCACCGCTGTGCCTCGCCCAGAGACACACAAGTTATCGTGATACAAGCTTTCTCACATCCTTTTTACGTTCATTCTTTTTATTTTTTGATTGCCTGCAACAAATAACGGTGACTCGAGAAAGCGTTGCAAAGCTTCAAATGATCTGCAAAGAGGTCAGTTCGATTGAAAGATCTTTGTTCGCCACGGGTTTCCTGATAATCAGTGATTGTCATCTTTTATCTTTAAAACGGATTATCGCGTTAGGTGGAGACCATTTAGTCAGCTGATCTCTCCATTGTCGAGCGTAAAATACCGTATTATTTTCCTGTCATTATAATATTAATTTGAAGCAAAGTGGAAATTGTTTCATATCTTGTAATTTCCGTTTATTTTATTGATCTGTAACTAAATAGTTTTGCTGTTGGATTTGAAACTGCAGTGTGGTCCGAAAGACTTGTCACCCCTATATTACATGATTTTCTATTTCAAATGCCTAAGCTCCAACAGTTTGGAAGAGAGTGCTTGCAAGTGTATGGACACATGACCGTGTGCATTCAGGCAATAATAATATTAATTTTTTCTCTGTTCTTCTCATTAGAAGATGGTAGAAAGTGACAAGACTTTCGGACCACACTGTAGTATCGAATCTGTTTCTAAAGCGACATTTAAATGCATTTCCACAGTCCTAGCTACCTTCTCGTTTCTTTGCACATTCTTCAATCAAGGTGGCTAGACAATCGCTGATTCAGACGCCTGCTCACATTTGAGTTTGTTCGACACGAACATATCCCACCAGTGGTTTATACTGCAACTATACTGAGCAGAAAATAATAAGATTTTCTGGGAGAGAGGACATAATGAACAATGTGAACAAGTCTAGTACACGCGAGCCATTGGTCAAAATGACTTGGTATTAAAGTCATCGACGGCTTCCAAAGTGTTCTACCGATCCAATTTCAGTGCCAATACTTGGGTAAAACTGTGATATAGTTTACGAGCAGTTTGAAAAACTGACAAACCCTTGGGCAGCCTCCCCGTATCGATAAAATCAAAAAGTCATTTTCCTAACAAATCAAGCCGCGGTAATATTTGTTAAATATTTCATTATCTAAAAAATAGAAAAGAATTATTTAATTTTTTGTTATATTTTTAAAAAAAAAAAAGTATCAGTATTTACGATTTAAGAGACGCTCTACGGGTTTAATAATAATAAAAATGAAATATCACTTTTTATTTCTTAAGCTTTTGAATGGATTTGAAATTAAGTTTATAAAGCAATGATTAGTACAATTAAATTTATTAATATATCATCTGAAAACGGTAGATAAATTTCCATTTTATTCATGGAATTTTTTTTTTAAACTTGTGAGAAAGAGAATATTATAATTTTCTGGCTCTTGGGACATTTATCACGCAAACAGTCCAGGTAAAAATGATACAAATCATACAATTCAAGCAAAAATAAATTAATAAATGTTTTAACAAGACATGTTACAAGAAAGATAAAAAAGAAACAAAGTTCAAGGTATGAACAATACAATCTTCAGTCTTTATCGCTGATGAAGTTTTAATAAAAGCAAAACATGATAGCTTTAAAAACGTTACATATTCATTCATTAACCTATCCTTCCTCGGATACCAATTCATATTTTGGTTTGTATACGGCATCAATTCGTGTGTGTGTGTGTATATATATATATATATATATATATATATATATACACACACACAGACACACGTTTTTTTTTATAGATACAAATATTTAAGTAAATTCTCTGTTTTATAATAAACAGTATTAACGACATTTACCGACCTGAACGTTCAAAATTTTTATAGAAAATATGCGTCTTCCGACAGGAATCGAACCTGTATCCTATACGGAAAGGTCATATGACCTGACGGGTTTTTACCGATTGAGCCACAGAGGAGCGTTTCGATTAGCAATGTCGATTTTACTGTATTTAAACTACAATTCTCCATGCTTTTCGCTCGTACATTCATATCTGCTCGATGCGTATCGAAATGTAAACAAATGACGTCATACATTATGAAATGGACAAAGTCCGACAATTATAGGATACAGGTTGGATTCCCGTGGGAGGACGCATATTTTCTATGAAAATTTCTCGGACATTCAGGCCGGTAAATGTCGTTAATACTGTTTATTATAAACAGAGCATTTACTTAAATATTTGTATCTATAAAAAGAACGTATAAACATAATTGTCGGAATTTGTCTATTTCCATAATAATATATATATATATATATATATATATATATATATATATATATATATATATATATATATTCAATTAATCGAGTCTGATAGAAACCTCAACAGAATGCAGAAAGCAATGTACAGCCGTTTCGTCCTATATTTAGGACTCATCAGCAGTGTGCATCCACTACCGAGAATTGAAACCCTGACAGTTAGCTTGTCAAGCAAACATCATACTAACTGTTCCTCGGTGACGAAGAGATTGCAAATCAGACTCAATATCGCGCCGCTCGCTCACATATTCCGTGGTGGAACCATACTGCGTTCTCTGTAACCATAGGACTGTGCCCCCTACGTGTGTGTGTATTTGTATTTAGGTACGATATCTTCATTCAAACATGAAATTCATCAAGTAAGGCGTAGGAGTTTTTGTTAACCCGAGTAGTTTCGATCTTTTCCAAGATCATCTTCAGGAATGAATTACAAGGCAAACTTATTGTAACTGCGATAAAATCTGCATTCTGTTTTAATAGGGATTTTTAAAAGTAAGCGGGAACGCACTCTGTAATTATTTAGAATTTATAAATTTATCCATTGTAGATATGAAGTTTTTTGCAAAATAAGTTTTTCAATGAATGGAAGCGGACCGAAAACTGGTTGAAATGTTAAATGACATTAAATGCTTTATGCAATTTAATATATTTATATTATTCTATGAAACAAGCAGGTATACAGACACACACACATAGAAACACACGAACACACAAACACCTCGTGCTATTCGTCTGACTGAAAAATTGAAATGGATTAATTCTGTAATAGTTTTCGACGTTTGAGTTGGTTTCTTTCACGGTTAACTTTCTAATTTTGACACGATCTCAATCTATAATGGGGTTGAATAAGACTGACGAATTTCTTCGGTTGAAATAATCTTATTCCTTATATGAGGTAATTTTGGATTTTATGTGTACCAATTATTTGCTCCGTAATAATAAATACATTGATCTCTTTTTGTGGATCAATGTGAATACTTTATATTATTAGGCACGGTGGAGTAACCAGTAGCAGTTGGGATTATATAATCGGAGAGCCGAGTTCGAATTCCAGTTGAACCTATTACATTCACTTAACCATTGGGAAAGTTGTGAATCTTCTTCTCCCTCCAGCTATGGGTAAAAGCAGGACAGACTGAGGGTCAACTCAAAATTCAAAATCTGCGGAGAGCCGTTTAGGGACCCTGTGGCACGTAGTGCACCAGATCTCTGTATTCGGCCCTTCAAAAATGTGGATGGTTCTGTACAGAACCTTCACCACTATAATCAAATCTTATGTGCTGATGTCATGCTGTCAGTTTCTTAGGAACTTATCTGCTTGAACCTCATACGTCGAATTCGACGGAAGAGTGAAATATATATATATATATATAAGTGTTGACTTCTATGTTCACTTTTATATTTACACACGCTCTATCTCTGATATTGAGCACTTTATCCCATAAATATAGCACACCTTAAGACTATATTTCTTTTATATATATATATATATATATATATATATATATATATATATATATATATATATATATATATATAAAATGAGTGAGAGAGATTGACAAATACTTAGGGACTTCTGATCCAAATCGTCAAATTGTTTAACGCTATAGCGAATGTAAGTTAGAATAGTCTGATGAGAAGTACTGTTTGATTAAAAACAAAATGCATCATTTAATTTCGGAATGATATGTTTGACTTTTGAATAGGAAAATGAAAATCGGCGGATATGTACTTTCGGGTAGGTATGCACTTCTAGAATTTCTGAACAAGAAAATGCGCATTCTTTAATTTTTCTTATTCTTAAATCCATAAATTCTAAATGCCATAACAAAGAGCTCATTGCAAACAATTGCCATGAAAGTATTTATAGAAAAGTTCACAATGAATTTTGAGAAGAGAAACTATTAGCATAGAACTTGCGGTTACATCTTGCCAGTTCAAATGTAAATTGAGGAGACTTCATTGCGAATCTAACACTGTGCTTAATTTCATAAAATCTAGGTACCTCCTAGTTGATCAGAAAAATTATCATGGAAATATTTATAGAAATGGCACAGTGAAGAAAATTTACAACGGTGGGAAAGAGGCTAATGTCGAAATGCCAGCCCAGGAACAAAAATATTGCTTATTCTTTTTTGCATTTTATTGAGAAACACTTCCAGACGTTATGTGGCAGCAACATTCTAAGTATGACGAATGATAGACTTATAGATCTATGATAGATTCTGGAGATAAAATATATTATAGTTTCTAGAGATAAGAATATCTAGCACAACGCAGCTAACCTCGCAATGGATTCAATATAGTCGTTCACTTCATGTCAGCGAGAAATGCTAATCTCTCTCCTGAAGGTTAGCATCAGTCATGTTGATGAAAAGCGGAAAGGTGTCTCTCAGCTGATTAGATAGCATTTTTGCATTGGAGTTGTTAAAGTTAACAAGTCAATCTTTGCCACGGTTAGCATGTCGTTTTTGTGATCCTCCGCCAATTTGACCTTAATCGAAGCGATCAGATTTATGGTAATGGAATCTTTCTGAGCTATCTCGCTCTATTTGACCGAGGGGTTTAAAACACACTGGATAAGTCTTTTTACTACTGCTGGATAACACATTTTTCTGTGTTAAGAATTTCGAATGCGCATGCGCGTTGACGTAACACATTGTTTAAAAGAACAACAACAAAATACAACATGTCTACTCATACAGATGCATCCAATAAAAAAAAAAGAAGAGTAATGAGACCGGCATAAGGAATCAGGATTTCAGCAACATAAATAAACTTAGCCAATTTATATAGATATATCTTTGAAGCGCAAATGAAACTTCATAAATAAACGATGTAGGGGTCATGACTATAGGAAAAAAAAAAAAAAAAAAAAAAAAAAAAAAAACGTCAGTGTTATCCCAAAATAAAAGAATCTGGGAAGGACCGTTTCCCTCTTCCTGCATTTCTTTTAATCCCGCTAGAAACAAACATTCACAACCAGATATATATACAACTTTTAAAATGAATAGTGGCACCTGTTTGGAAGAAGGCATTGAAGCGTGAAATTGGAAGCCACCATGAACACCCGCTCCATTTCTTTAATTCTTTCTCTCTCTTTCTCTCTCTATCACACACACACACACACACACACACACACACATATATATATATATATATATATATATATATGGAGGAAAAAAGGAAATTTTACTCTGTTTAATGAAAATAAAAATTATACGCTCTTTGTGAGTCAATTTTAACATATTTCAAATTCTATGTGTTAATCGGATTCGCCTGGATTATACCAACGGGTTTACCTACCTATACATACACACACACACACACACACACACACATATATATATATATATATATATATATATATATATATAGTTAAACCTAGAGAGCCAGACTTGCATGCTAAACGATTCGTACAGGTTATTGGTTCTTTCTTTTTTTATACCAGTTTTTCCCCTTTGATATTGGTTTGATTATTCACCTATCAAGACACCGATTATTTTCCGGACGAGTATAATTTCTTATACTTATAAGATTACTTCTACTACTAATATACATATATATATATATATATATGTGTGTGTGTGTGTGTGTGTGTGTGTGGTGTGAGTGTGTCTGTGTCTGTGTGTCTGCGTGTGTCTGTGTATACGGGCATATATATATATATATACAGGGTGTGATGGGTAAATTGCGCTAAAATAAAAATAGCTCTGACATATTAACTGATATATTTAACAAAATTACGCAGAATATCTTGAAATACTAAAGAGTAAATACATTCAATTAAATTGCCATTGGCTTCAACCTCCGCCTGAAGACGTCTTCGGAATCTGCTGCAAATGTTTTGGGTGGTGAAGGCTGCCACAATCCTTGTTTTCAGTTCATCTTCGATGTTAAAATGAGTATTGTTGTTCTCACGCTCAACTGCTCCCCACATATACTAATCAAGGCGGTTGCTGTCTGGGTAATTAGATGACCAAATATAAAGGGTTGAGACAACGGTTGTCGTTTGGTAACCGAAGATAAGCGACGTTGAGCCTAGGCAATACCTAGACGTCAATACCAGTTGTGGCAAGCTTGATGTGCGCCTGGCGTGATATAAAATGGAATGAGAATTCGTAGAGTCGAATTCGAATTCCTATTGAGTTCGTTACAGTCACTTATGCGCAAAAACTCTTGGGCAAGATACCAATCCGTCTCTTTGCCTCAGGCTATGGGTTAAATAGCATGACGGATTTGCCTTTGGTTGGCATCCAATCTAGGAGAAAGAAAACTAAACCCGCCTTGAAATTATTGCCAGTAGACGTTGTATGAGCCAACAGTCAGCATACATATCTGGGTGGGTGGGGGACTCCAATAAGACTGCGATTGTAACATCATCTGACATGTGTCACATAGTGCACCAGTAGAGTGCGGGATGCTATGATAGAGGGTGTATGCCTTGTAGGGCACAGACAATTGACCAGCTTCCACTTGTTCAGATTTTTCAGTAAAAAGAACTGAATGTACTGAACTCTCATCCATCGTTCTCCTACTGCCATATATGGTCTAGAGCCCCTTCTGTTTGCCTCGGGGATCTTGATAGGCTCCAGAGGTGGATATGCAGTATAATTGGCCCTCCTCTGGCATCTCGTCTACAGTCACTTTCTCACAGACGCGCCGTCACCTCTCTCTGTCTTTTTTACAAATACTTTCATGGCAATTGCTCCGAGGAGCTGCATTCGCTGATTCCCAGACGTCATGAGTTCAAGCGCCCTACGAGGCTGGCATCCCGCTCTCACCCCTTCACTGTCGAAACTCCTAAATGTAGCCGTCTCTTCTACTCTAATAGCTTCATGTCTCGCACCTCTTGACTGTGGAACTCCCTTCCCTATTCCAGTTTCCCTGAGAGCTATAATCTCTAGCTATTCTGATGTAATGTCAATCGACATCTCCAGTTGCCTTGATCTATCCACTACCCTTCTCCTCAACCTTTCTTCTATCACTCCTATCTGATCTTGCTCCTAAATTTTCTGTAACCCATTGCATCCTAGTGGCTTCCCGCCTTGCTTGGGGTGAAACGCTTAAAAAAAATCGCTTCTAACGTGCGTATCTTTAAAAAAAAAAGATTTTTTAACATTTTTTAAAAGTAAAAGATAAAATGCCCGTAACTACAGAGCATTTACTGTCATTTTGACAAAAAAAAAAAAAAATTTCTTGTGTTTGTATATGTTAAGATGTTGAGTGTTTCCCCGTGCGTGTATTGAAATAAGGACAAACACATACGTAGGGAAAAATACTGGTATATCTGAAGAGGTATTTACAACAGAGAGATTAGTAGTCAAACGAACGCAGGTTAGTCAGTAACAATCAGAAAGAGTATAAAATCAAACTGTATCTTCCGATAGAGAGACGGAAGTGTGATGGTCACCTGATCTCCCGGAACTCTATAGAACAGTCCTATTAGTAGTAGAGAGATCAGTCCATTCTGATGAGAAATTGGGTGGCCCCAACAGTATAAGTGTTTTTCGTTTGTAAAAATTGTTCTGAATATCTAAGAGCTTTTCACTATTCTTTTAACCATTATCAAGGATATTTTATTTCTAACTGAATCTGTGGGCTTTATTTTTATGTATCTAGAGTTATAGGAATGTATTTCACCCAAAATGGCCAGCCGTGTTCATAGTTGATTTTGTTGAGTGTAGGTTTTTTTTTTTTATTATTGCTTCCATTATTTTTTAGTCTTCTTTACATGTGGATTAGACAGTTATATTTGTATTTTCTACAAGTATGTTGATTTGTTGTACAAAAAAATTCGGCGCAAAGGAAACCACAAGAAAAATAGCCGAAAACATTCGCAGTCATAAAAATATGGGAATCCAAAATTTCTCGATTGCGGGTCCGGATACGACCCGGAATGATTTGAATTTGCTCAGGGAATCGGCCTGATTCGAATATTGTAAGATATGTTGGGCTACTGCCTGTAGGAGTAAATTTGAAAACACTGAAAATTTTATTTTAAACACTATAAATAATGAGAACAGTAATTTTTTCATTTGAACATGAGCTATTGCAAGTAGTGTCCTTTAAAGTTGAAAAAGATGTGACACAGAGACATACAGACATTCGTATTTATTATATAGAAGAACAAGATTGGCGGCTAATTTGAATGACTAGATATAACCGGAAATTTATTGCTAACAATTTTTTCTCGTACTTCTCGCATGTAGAAATCAGATCAGGCCTCTGGCATTCCAGGTAAACTTAATCTTCAAAAATTTAAATATAATATCAATCGTTATATTCTGTCTTTATAATTCATATTATTTTATTGTTATATCTTCCTAGTAATGCTTTCTTTTTCTCACATTCTCTAAGACTCACAAAACCCTATGCATCATAGTGGCTTTATTGCCTTGCTATGGAAGAAATGAAAAAAAATCCTGCAAACTCGATACAACCTTATGCAAATTAATTGAAACAACCACTTTAATTACTTTCTTTTAACATACGGTCAATTTTAGACCCACTGGAGTGACAGGGTTTTGTTAGTTTCTATTTTTTCCTCCGATTCTATCATTTGCAGTGGTGTGCAGTAATATGAATCTATTTTCCGGATGTATGATGAAATTTGTTTGGCCTTGAAAAATATTGCGTCATACCTTGATTGCACCAGATTTTCATCACACCTAAACACTACTGTCTAGACTGTCGATTAGTTGTCCTACGGCCATTGTCTGCGATGGATTTTACTCCAAGGAAGCGTAAGTAAATTAGCAAGCGTTACCAGTGACCAAATCAAAGTACTAACGACTGGTCGGAAACTGTCCTGATTTTGTAATCGAGTATCTGTGATCAATCTGCAAGGAAGGACTTCATGGACTGGATATAGGAAGTAAAAACATATGCACTGGGTCATATTTCATTGGAAAAAAAAAAAAAAAAAGTAAATAATAATGGAATTATTCGTTTTCTTTCAATTAATTTGCATGAGGGTGTTTGTAGGTCTTGGAGTGAACCATTTTTCTTCGAAACATGTTAAATGGCGCTAGAGAACCGCGAACAAAGAAATGCACCAAATACCATCTACCACATCACTTGTGAAGATTTCATGAAAGCTGCAAATTAAATTGATATCACTGGTAAATCTAAGAGAAAGGGGTAGCATAATTTTGATGTTGACGTTCCACACTACTTCAGACAAAAGGCTAGGAAGGACCTCCCGCTGAATACTGGAAAGTCTATTATTGTAGCTGAATTTGCCTTGAAAAATCGTTTTAGAAAGTTTTTAGAAATGTTGCTGTCAGTACCATTGACTTCTTAGTCAATGAATGCCGAACGTTTCCTCATGAGGAAACGGTTAACTTTGGATCATCAGTGAGATGTTAGATATTCCTCGATGGTAAAAGATAACCAAAAAGTGGATTTGTATCAGCATTTATCATTTCGACAGCAATTTTCAACATGTCTTTGTTTGTTCAAGTGAAAATTATTTTAAATTTTTAGGGAGGCAACAGAAATGTGGTTCTACTGAAAGATCCTGGGAATAAACGGATCGTCGTGGGTATAACGATAAACCACATCCGGATTTAATGTTTCTGATTGGGAGATTGGAGGTTTTGACCCGGGGTAGTAACACGTGTTTGGGTTTCAATCGTGGACAAATAGTGAAACCGCAAATAAAAATGAACAATAGATTTTTATCATACAATTATCAACAATACAGTTTTATAGTAAAGTGGGAATCGATACAACACTAAAAGTATAAAAATAGTATTATTAAAATACTAACAATGGATATTTGTAGTCAAATCAACAGCATTACATGCAAAACAAAATTACCAGCAATAGATTCTATGTAGAAAATATATATTTAAAAAAAGTGATGTTTGCCCAGAGTGTATATAATTTGTGTTAAAATGTTATCCTGACTGGAAAGCGTAAAATTGCGAACAAAATTCGGCATTAAATAAACCATAAAGGTTGAAATGCCACAAAACAAAACCACCCAAAAATGGAGGTGACATGTGGGCAAGGACGAATTTTTAGAGAAAATGAAAACGTAAAGGGCACTTATAATAAGCATCAGAAAGAGACTGTTGCACTATCGAGCGCACTTAATGAGAATAGTGGGCTTGGAATATCAGACACTTACAGGACAGACTGAAAGCAAGAAGGAAAAGAGAACATAGCACATCACCTAAACGTAAAGGGCATTTATAATAAGCATCAGAAAGAGACTGTTGCACTATCGAGCGCACTTAATGAGGATAGTCAGACACTTACAGGACAGACTGAAAGCAAGAAGGAAAAGAGAACATAGCACATCACCTACATAATGGATTCGTGTAAAAGGTTAGCAGAACAGGGTTTAGGAGAGATATGCGAACATGACTCTCCACTATATCCTGTAATTTGTAACAATTAATAATTTGTCTTTTTGTTATTTCTCTCAAACCCTATCCCGCCATCCGTTTAGTCAGGCTCACTAAGTATCTCATGTGTTGTTTTCCTCTTTCTCTCTTGCCTTCAATCTGCCCTGTGAGTATCAGATATTCTATGAACTATTTCCTCATCATATGTCGTAGAAAATTTAGATGCCTCTTTTTGGTGTTAATTATAAGTCCCTTTTTTTATTTATATGTTTTGTAAAACATTTTCGTTTATCACATATTCGGTCTATGGTATTATCCTGTAGCACATTTCTGTTGCTTCAAGTTTTTTCGTTATCACTGATGTGATTGCCCACCATTCACTACCATATAGAAGGAGATATGCCACATAACAGCACAGTGCTCTTTTTTTTATTTCTAACAAAGTTTTCCTATTTCTTAGTACTTTGCTTAGTTTTTACAAAGCCTATTTAGTTATCTCAAAACGCCTTCGAATTTCAATGACGTACTTTGCGTCCTTGTTAAAATACTTCCTAGATATTTTAATTGTTTTATTTGTTTAATATTGGTATCTCTGATTTCAAAGGTGACAAGCTGTGAAGATCATTGATCGCTAACACCCAGAAGGGATATAGCAAGTAGAAGAATTCATTATGATTCTCAATTTTTATAAACTTCCTCGTTTTCATTGCTAACAATACAAAGATATCGACTAGAAATTCTATATCCTTCAAAATCGATATTTTACAACTTCTGATGTTGATAATGAAGTCAGAGAATATACGAATATATCTTCTTTGTTTTCCAGAGATGTTTTTAGATTTTTTTCTAAATCTCATATCCACTGGTTTAATTTAGGATGTTTTTTTTTAAGCTTGGAATATTCAATTTGAATGTTAGTTATCTAAGTTTAGGTGTGTTACGCTAATATCTTCTTTATGTGCTGTGTTCCCTCAGGACATAGGCGAACGTGGCTTTCCACAACTTCTTTTTTGTATCTCTTCCGTTAATAAACATTGTCTTTCTGTTATTGTGCCTAAACCTTGATGCGCCATCCGTTTACTGAAGTTCGTTAAGTAGGGAATGAGACGTTCCGGCATAGCCTATTTGGCATCGCTGATTTGTTGGAGCCCATTCAGCGTAGCCGGGTCAAAATAGGAATTTTTCGGTAGAGGGAACGTTTAGACGTCATACAACCACTTCGTCGTTATAGTCAAATTTGGTCTTTCCGTCTCTCTCTCTTCTCTGCCCTACGGTGGAGCCTCGTCCGGGTTCCTCTCTGACCGAAGGCAGAGGGTTCGACTGTTTAGCTGGAACAGGTGGCAGCTAGAACAGTATTCCATCAGTGTTTTAATAGGATCCTTAATTCCTTAAAGGAATAAAAAGTCATATTGAAAGTTGGTTGTTTGCAGTGCTTTTATCCTTTTTTTTTTGGTGGGGGGGCGGTTAAAGACAGTGACGTCTAAACAGTCTGACGCCCAAGCGGCTGTGCCGAATAGTCGAATTATTTTTCTGACGACAAATCGGCCACAGCGAATCAGCGACGCCAAATGGGTTACGCCAAAATGTACCAAAAACTTCGTTAAGTATTCTATACGTTGTTTTCCTCTGTTCGTCTTGCCCTCTATCTGTCCCGTAGAAATGTTTTTTCTTGCACTTGTTCGTAGTTCAGTATTCCAATTAAGCACTTAATCTGTAAAAATTACTGATGCTATCCAAGTATTTGAAGCGTAATTCTCTGCCAATGAGTCTTGTGAAAGCTCTTTGGAACATCGCGGCTTTACGGATTTTCCAATCTCCAATAATTTCCTCCTATCAGATCCAGACATGTTTATACAGCAAAAGATATTTCTGTGATCAATATCTTCTTTTCCGAATCCATAAAAATTTCGTTGCTGGTAACCAATGACCCGGCTACCATAGCACTGTAAAATATTTTTCTTCAATATTATAAAAGTCGTTAGTAGATACATGTCAGTTTTCTGGATAATGTACTTCGTAATTTTCACTATGATCAATATCCATTGGCTTTATAAGATATTAGACGTTCAGAAAATAATTATGTATTTCACAAATATGTATTGTGAGTCAATAAAACAAAGCAGACAGAATGTCGAATGGTAGGAAAATACGTCCGAAGTTAGTTTAGAATCTCTTCTATTACGGTGTCTGGATAGTATGTGTTTCACCGCGATTATGAATCAACAAAGCATTATTATATCGTAGGAAACATTGTTTAGAATTGATTCTTTCTTCTATTAGACTATTCAGGATGTAATGACATATTTAACAGCTATGAATGATTCGACGAGACATCATGGTAGAAACATGGTTAGATGGCAGAAAAGTGCATCTAAAATTATTTTATTATCTTTTCTAGTAGGCTGTTCGGAAAATAAAATACGTTTTTCAACGCTATAAATTATAAGTAAACCAACCATAGACGTATCAAATTTAAATAGTTGAAATCTGCGTCTAGCGTTAAATTACCATTTCTTTGCCTCTCTGTGTCGATTATAGTGAATTTCAATGTTTAATTCTAAAAAACATGCAAAGAAGTATTTTGCGCTCCTCATGAGCTTTCTTTTGAAGGAACTCGATTTATTGGAACAAATTTCCATAAGTGCGAAAGTCTTTTAACCAGACATAACAATATTCGCTTGTGAATCACAATGTTACGGATGATGAAAAATGGTTTATGTATGTCAAGAGAAAATGAAAGAAAAACAGTGACTATAACAAAATGATAAGCCGGTGCCAACACGAAAATCTACCGATCCATCCACAGAAATTCTTGCTTTGTGTCTAGTGCAATATGTAGTATGACTATCATTGCAAAAAAGTTGGACATGAATCAGCAATCACTGAAGATGCTTATTGTCAACAACTTGAGCGAGTAATCGAAGCAATACGTCCAAAATGTATTTCTTTTGTAGACAGAAAATATTATTCTTCAGCATGTCAATACAAAGATGCTCACTGTAAAAAAAATTGAACAAAAAAATATATTATGGCTGCTTCTTGCGCATACTCAATATAAACTAGATACAGCAACTACAGATTTTCTTTGTTTCAGTTGCTATAAAATTATGATATGCTCCAGTTATGGAAACTAAGATGTGAAGATGTTGAAGAAGCATCCAAAGTAAGTGTTTTAGAAGTGCAGACTACCCAAAAATATGAATAATCTGAAAACAGTATTCCAAAATTATTTCGAGCGAAGACCCAGATTTTCTTTAAATGATGAATCGAAAATTCAGTTAATACCATATTTTAAATAGACATATTTGAACACACAATTTTGAATCATCATCACGAGAACGTGATAGAAAAGGGCCAGAATCTATACCTAAAAAATTGTATTAATTGTATGAAACTCTAGAGTCGTGTTACCAAAGATGGATATTATGTATATTTACTAATATATAGTTATAGCCCTGTCTCATATCATTGAGCCCTCTATTTACAATACATGAGGAATAAATACACTTACCCACGTGCAAGTAATTTTGTGTATACGTTTTCCTACACATCCCTTTATATATATATATATATATATATATATATATATATATATAGTTGCGTTGACGTGAGTTTGTAACCCTGTGTTTCATACCTTTTGTGAACGTCAGACAATAACAGACAATATCTAATGCGCATATATATATATATATATATATATATATATATATATATATATATATATATTAAAAAAGAGAAAACTGTTAAGAAACGAGTTCACTGCTCACTGACAAATACAGAAAACGAACAATGAGACATTAAAAGAACATAAAGAAAATGTATTCCTTTTAAAAATGTATTCCTTTTATTTACCTGAAGAATGTCACGAGAGCAGAAACACGTGTAGGAGAAATATGAAGACTAAAATATAATGTATACTCTAAAAGAAATCCATATTATAACCAAAAACGTTTGCGGTTTCTATCTTTTTTAAAATACACATTTTTCTCTCGTTTGAACATCTATAACCTTTTCCTTATATATATATATATATATATATATATATATATATATATATATATATATATATATATATATATATATTTGAAAAGATTCTTACAGGTACAAAATTTTATTATAGCAAGGAATAAGCGGAATGTAAAGGACATAATTAGGAAAACTAAGAACTAAAACAAACAACCGGTTTCGTCCCAGTACTCCTCAAGTTTGATACACTGGGATTATTTAATCATAAACTTAAAAACAAAAACAAAAAACATTCAATGAGGGGAAAGGGAAAAAAGGAAAAAAAAATATATATATATATATATATATATATATATATATATATATATATATTTCTGGAGATTACTCTTTTTTATGAGATGGTTTTATTCCATTTTGGGCAGTAGTGCACTAATTTTGCGCACTAATGTATTTTTCATGCTGTTTTTTCAAAGTAAAACTCAGTCCATCATTGTTTACAGTATAAACCCCAGTGTACCCCTGTATACCCTTTCTTACTTCAATGGAGATGTCCTTTGGAGAGCATAGCTATCCTGTCCCTCGGGGTAAACAGACATGTGGGATCTGTTCTATGCCCGAAGCCATCCAGAATCTACAGTTCAATTTTTTTTTTTTTTTAAGTCAACAAGTGTTATTTTCTGTTCCCAAAGCACATCAGCTGAAAGAATTCTCTTCTGAATAGCTCTTGGAATAATAACAATGATTGTGATCAGAATTTTGGCCAAGTTTGACACGGGTGCATACATGAACATTTGCTTCTCGCTATATATGAACGGTCGGCCTCGCAACGTATATAAAAAAATGTGATTTCATCTGTCTGCAACCATGTCTTTATAAATGTGTTTATATGTATATTGTATGTGTGTTGGATTGTTTATTCCTTAATCAGGGACGCCTTTGTGAAGCCTTGAATGGGAACCTAACGACGACGTGGGTGTCAGACGAAAGTAAGCAACAGGGAAAGCAAAATATCCACCAAATAAAAATAAATATAAATATAATAAAATTTAAATCATAGGAAACAAATTCTGAGGGGTCTAAATATTTAATATTTCGAAAAGCCGCACGAAAGTAGATTTAAAGATAATAATAAAAGAGTATATTGTCATAGAATTAATAAATATGCCGAAGGTCGAAATATATTAAAACAAACGATAGGAAAAAAGAATTAGTTTGATACTTAAACAAATCAAGATTCTCATTTGCAATATTCATGAGAGGAATATCTAAAACTATTGTAAAGACTAGTGTTAATATTACAAGCGTACACGTGCCGCTAAAATTGACGGCAAGAAGGAATATAATACATTTAATATGTATTATATTGCACACCCTTGTGCAGATTAATTGCAGCAACGACATAAGTTTCCTTTCATTCATCACATGGTCAATGTTAAACCCACTGGAATGGGAGGGTCTAATCTAATTTCTACTGTTTCCGCAGATCAGATCATTTGTAATAGTGTGCAATTATATGGATCTTTTGTCGCGGGTGTATGATGAATTTCCTTGGTCTTGAACAATATTGCGTCATCCGTGATTGCACCAATTTTTTTTATCTCCCCCAAACACTACTATCTCGATTGTCGATTAGTTGTCCTACAGCCATCGTCAGCGATGGAAGTTACTCCGAGGAAGCCTACAAAAATTGTAACGCTGCACGGACATTCTGGAAAGTCTTACCAGTGTGCAAAACAAACTACTATAAACAGACGCTGAATATCTCCTGAATTAAATTCAATCGAGAATCTGTGGCCTCTCTGCAAAAAATACAAAAAACGTACCCCCTTGGTTCTCAGCTGCTTGCCCAGCAGCCATTACCTACAAGAATCACTACTTCAGTCTTTACCATAAAGACATGCCTGATTACAAGAGACGTCTTTTTCTCAGTGCTTGTAACGAGTTCAAGCGTGTCCTCAGTGAAGCAAAGTTACTCTTTGCCGAAAGAATGAATAAACGTATTGCGACTCGCAAGTTTGGTTCAAAGGATTATTGGCAAACGCACAATACCCTCTTTATTCAACCAATTTGAGGTCTTGACCTCTTCAGCTGATAAGGCTGAATGCTTTGCTCGTAAATTCTCATACAATTCAACGCTAGATTCATGAGCTCCTGTCCTCACTAAACTTTACAACTACAGCCTCACCGACTCTTAGTTTCTAGCCTGTTGGATGTCCTTATCTGTTGTGTCTGTCTCCTACCACTCTTCGGTAAAGTTTTCGAAGCTTTAATCAACGCCGAAATGGTTAAGCACCTTACTTCACATCATCTACTCTCCGCTTTGCCCGATCTACCGCTGACGTGCTCACGGCTATAAGTTTGTATACCAAGCACTCAGCAATAATTGAGAAGCTCAAGCCGTGGCTCTAGATGTCTCTTCTTCGTAAGCTTCAGGGATACGGTATTACAGGACAATTATTTGAATTAATCCAACAATTCCTGTCGAATTGTGAAATGAAGGTCGACCTAAACGGCTTCTCCTCCGGCTCCTTTATAACGAAAGCTGGTGTTCCCCAAGGCTCTATCTTGGGCCCTACACTCTTCTTGATCTTCATCAATGATCTTCCCGATGTCATCAGTTCCCATGTAAGCATCTACTCGGACGACACTACTATGTACACCTGCCTCAATAGTAAATCTAGTATCGTTGACAAAATTAACCTGGCTGCTGATCTCGAAAAAGAGCACCAATCTGTGGTCGACTGGGGCAGTAAACTTTAATGCCTCCAAAACGAAACTGCTCTCCTTTACCCAAAACAGAGAACCCTCGCTGCACCCCCAAACAAACGATAATAATAGCTGATTCCCATCTCATCCAGAGCGCCTCATTATGCTTGCTTGGTCTCACGCTGTCCACTGACATGAGGGAATAAATACATAATGGCTTCATCTACCGCAAGGAAAGTTAGTTCTCTGTGTCGTGCCAGAAAGGTTTTTCGTCTGAGTCCATCCAACAAATCTATAAATCAACCATGCGTCCTTGCATGGAATATTGCTGTCATATATGCTCCGGTGCTCCCGCTGTACGTCTCGAGGTCATTGACAAAATCCAGAGACGAATGTGCAAGATGATAGGTCCTGATTTGGAATCTAGTCTACAATCGCTATCCCACAGACGTGCCGTCGCTTCACTTTGTCTCTTCTACAAGTATTTTCACGGCATCTTTTTCGACGAGCTACTATCACTGGTTCCCAGACTGCATGAATTTAAGCGAGTTACCAGGCTGGCATCTCGGTCCCACCCTTTCACTGACGAAACGGTTAAATGTAACCGTCTCTTCTACACCAACGGCTTATTCGCTCACCCTTCGCGTCTGTGGAATTCCCTTCCCCTTACTTGCTTCCCCGGTGACTATAATCCTCAAATATTCAAGTGTAATATCAATCGACATCTGACACCCTGAGCTTGTTTCCCGTCCTTCTCTGTACCCTTCCTCAAATACGCCTCTTTACTCTTGTACTCAATCCTCTGTAACCCCTTGCGTGCTAGTGGCACTCCCGCCTTTTGGCGTGAATTGCTTTAAAAAAAAATAATAACGGAATTATTCATTTTGTTTCAATTTGCACAAGTGTACAGTATTTACATTAGTCGGACTATTGTCCTCATCTTTGTCGCCATATTTGTCACAACGTTTCGGCCGTTGTACGCTCCGGCCTTCTTCAGGTGGTTGGAATTTCGAACTGAACCCTTTATTTCGATCACTGGGGTAGACTGTTCTAGTTCCACGTGCCATGTTTGATGGATGTCAGTTATCAGTTATCTCCTGCTGACATCCATCAAACATGGCACGTGGAACTAGAACAGTCTACCCCCATACATATCATCTCTCAGTTGCATCTCTGTCCTTGGACAGAGTGAGCTCAGGGGCGACTCCGTCAAAGGACAGAGTCGCAACTGAGGAAAATTACACTAAAGAGTTACCCAGCCCTGGGGAAGAGCTACCCTAGGCCGCGCCCTCACATTGCACTAGAGAGAAGGATCGGTGCACGCATTGAGGTCAGTGCAAACGTCGGTTGCGGGGACTTGGGTAATTTTTGTTCTTTGCCCGTGTGTACGCGCTCGGGCTCCCCATATTAAACCAACCTGACCTCGTGAGAGTAAATATCTATCCTCATGTACAGCGAAAATCATGTTTACTGTAAAAATTCCCGAAGCACAATATTTTTTATGTAAACTTAGGAAGGTCTGAGTAACCCTTTACAGACCGTAAATTCAATCTGTAATTTTAGAGTCCGACTAAGAGCGACGTACCATCAGATATATTTTTTTCAAAAATTTTTTCTCAAGCTATTACCAAATTTCAAAAGATATGCTCCGAATTGTATCATACAATAATTAATGACAAAATAAATATATATACAGACCCAATATCATCCTACCCACGTTTTTTTCAAAAAACTATCATCGTATGATTTTTATTTACGACGATATTGTAAAATTAAAAATACGTAATAATTGCATTAGAATCCATTTTTAGCAGTTTCGAAATTCTTAAACTTAAAAGGTAAAACGCGGATGATTATTATTCTCCATCGTTTTTAGTTTTTAATTCTGTTGATAATTTCGAAACGATATATGTATTTTTAAATTTTCTATTCTCATGAATTTGTGACGTCGTCCCCCGGTCGCAGCGCCAACTGTGACGTTCTATCCTGATCTACCACGGCGCCAGTTGTGACGTCCTCAAACAGCACCACTTATGACGTCTTCGCCGCGGCTCCAGCTGTTCGCTCCTCGCTGCTCCGTCCGGGTGTCACTGCTCCAAACGTGACGTCCGCCTGTCGCGTCAGTCGTGTTGTCTCGTCCTGTGACGACCAACTGGCTTGGCACCGGTCGCGGCACCCAAATGTGACGTTCTAACCTTTTGGTGATTCGGATGGGAATCTGGTTAGATTTGATATCAGCCTCGTCGTTCCCAACTCGCTTCCAACGCCTGGTTACCAAGGATTGATCTCCAGTCTGCCTACCCACGTTGTGAATTGATCTTAGACAGACGAGATCAAACAGTGGTCGGGGCCGTAATGCAAATTGAGTTCAACGGGGGTGATAATACACAAATATGCATAAAAGAAAATAAAATGAAAACTCAAAAAGTTCAAAGTATCAAAGAAAAAGGTAACAAACTTTATGTCTACTTGTTCGATACATAGGACTGCATCTATCTCCCGATCCGTTCCGATGACATGTCGTTTTCTGTTTTTTAACGCTAAGTTGTTTGCTCTCTGACATGTGTTTCGGCGTTTTCGAAAAACTTATTTCGGTGGTCTGGTCCAAGTCGTTTTAATTGTTCTTGGTTGAAACGCTATCTCTTCAATATCTGGTTGTTTGCTCTCTAAGAAATTTGGTGTGTTTTGGCGTGTCTCTTTTATTTCTGGGACTTTTCCAAAGTCTTGAGAGGTGAAAAACTTATTGTCCAACTCTGGATAGGAAAATCGGTCAACGATTACTCGTAGGTGGCCTTTAATTTTCATATCTGTCCAAAGTCTTTTTTAGTCGCCTGTTTCTTTTTTCGTCACTTATCGAAATAACATTTTTAATTTTGTTGAATTTTTTTTCCCTTGGCCGGTGGTCTGTGTTGATAATAAGATGCCTTCCTGATAACGTACCAATAGTTTGTTTTCTAATATATCGCAGGGCAAAAAGATAAGACGGCTTGTGTGGGATTTTAATTTTCCCTACCCTCGTAAATCTCATTGTCATTGTAATGACTTTCTCTTTCGCCAGTTTGCCACGTAGGTGGCCTTTAATTTTATCAAAAATAAATAACATTTTTTTATTGCCGTGGTTCTTAGCCGTGTGTTTGTGTTCTTAGATAAACTTCCTTATCACCTATGATTCGGATCTCGCCTCAAAATAACCCTTTTTTCCCTTCCTTTCTTTCTTTTCTTTCTTTCCCTTTCCTTTCTGCCTTTCTTTTTCTCTGCCTGGATGCATGGTGCCACAAATTTATTTACGTATATATTTGTGTAATTAGTTTTTATTCTTCATTCATTATTGCAAATTTTAAAAAACAAAATTTAATATCTATTATTGTTTCTTACTTTACTTTTTAAAAAAATAATTAAAACAAAATATCTTAAATGAGTCCAGCTCGGACCGGGGCATTAATCTCCGCTCCACCCCAAAACTATGACTATGATACGGTAAAATAATTTACTTATCGTATAGAAAATAATTTTTATTCAATCTTTAAAAAATAAACTTCATTGTCTTTTGGTTTGTTAATAATATGAAAAAGTAAATAATCTCAATTAAGTTTTATTAAAGCAAAATCTATAGCGAGAATTATTTTTTCGAAAATTAAAATAAAATATAGTTAAATTCGTAAAACAAATATAATTACGGCTAATGTTGCCTGTAACGCATGTTTGCTTGTGATAAATTTTATTTATCATTTTTTTTTATTTAATTTATTTTTCTTTTCAAAAACAAATAATATTTGAATTTCGGCAGGTGGGCCATCGTTATTTTGCATAGTTCCTCTCAATTATTACACAGAAAAAATATCTGCACTCTGGCCGCCAACAGTTACACACAAAAACGTGTGTGTATATATATAGATGAGCGTGTGTCTGTGCATGAGAGGCTCGAATTGAGGAATCAGAGAGCCGATTCGGATTCCGTTCGACTCCATTGCATTCACTTACGTGATAATACGACAAGGAAAGTTATTAATCCTCTTCTCCGTCCAAATAAGGGTAAATAGCAGGAAAGACTGGGTTCTATAGCCTTGGATAGCAACTGGTCTAGGAGAATTCAAAACCTGCGGAGGGTTGTTTGGGACCTTGTGGTACATAGTGCAACAGATCTGTATTCGCCTCTTCAAAAAGTGCGGTTGGTTCTGCCCAAATCCTTCATCCTGGTGTCTGGCAGTTGGTTCCTTGGAACTGACCTACTTGACACTCAGAGTCCACCATATATATATATATATATATATATATATATATATATATATATATATATATATATATATATTATATATATATATATATATATATATATATATAGATTATTATTAAACAAAATGGTTGATTTAGCCCTTCCAATATCTTTCAACACTAAGAGAAGAGCTTGATTTAAAAAACAAATATCACAATGTTATTTTTTTTAAATAATTAATTTTTTTTTTAAATGTTAAACAATATTTCAACAGAATGTCTGTCTTCTTCAAGTTATTTTTTTAATTAATTAATTTTTTTTAAGTATAAAAATATGTAAATCTACAAAAACCTCTGGTAATTTTCCCTTAGCTGATTAGTTACTAAGAGGAATTAATCAAATAGATTAGTATAAATCTTATGGAACTCTCATGTCAATCTCTTCATTGTCCAGGACGGGAAGTTAGTAGTTTGCATACGTTCCTGCGTTTTAAGGATCGAAAGGTTGGTACATCTTGAAAATTTTTTCAGAATGTGCACTTTAAGATGTTTGTTGAAATTACAGTTATTCGTAATAAAATGCTCCGTTGAATTACATTGTTGTGTCTGACAACATACCTGTGTCCATTGAATATTTTACTTATTTTTTCCCTTGCGCAACCCACATAAATCATATCAAGTTTTATGCATTGGGTGAAGTGCTAACATGTACACTGCATCATATTAAATGGCAATCAGTACAATTTCCACCCTCTGCAGAAATCGTGAAGGTTTTCTTCTGTGAGTGTTTTTGGGAGTAAAACAATTCGAAAGTGCGATGTAGTTTTGAGTGTGGACGCTTACTTTTGCTACAGTTTGTCACAAGCTTTTTTTTATTTCTTTAATATTTCTCTATTTTTCTTTTCGTTTTTCTTATCTTAAATCGCGCTATTCTCTTAATAATAATAATAATAATAATAATTATTATTATTATTATTATTATTGTATTTATGTTATGGTCACACTACCTACTAAGTCTGAGGGAAGAGCTAAGAGAGGTAATGATATATTGTTATGGCTATGATTCGTTTTTCTAACTCGCATAACAACATTAGTGTTACATGAACAAAGTTCTTATTAGTATGTAGACTGTAATTATCAATATAATTTTTTGTATTTCTCTTAAGCTGTGATTTCCAGTGATTTTTTCAATGTGTTGTTGTGTTCCTTTTTTATCATTCCAAGCGCACCTACTAGGACTGGTACTGTTCTTGTTTTCAATTTCCATATTTTTTATTTCGATTTCCAGGTTTTTATACTTCGATAGTTTATTATTATTATTATTATTATTATTATTTCCTTTCTTTTAAGTTGTATACTCAAATCCTTGCGTGTCCCAACCAGACACCTAAGGTCAGAAATGGCATCATGACGTTTTCACAGAATATTTTGGGAAAAAATAAAACAATCTAAGAGCACACACATTTTACATACATAATGTCCTTCCTGCGTGTGCTGTACGTGTGAGAACAATTCTTTTTGTCTTTCTTTAAACAATGTTCTACCAGAGATAACTTCACTGGATCTATTATAAACATTTCCTGTCATATCGAGGGCTCAAATCACACCTGAGATTCTTGATGCCTTCATGTGCTCTATTTTTAGATTTTCCAATTTAAAATCCTTCTACCGGGTGGGATGTGTAAATTGTCGTCTAAGTAGCGGAGAAATGAAAATAATACCGACACCTCATTTTAACAGTTATATTTATCAACATTACACATTGCAATTCGAAAGAGTACATTTATTCAATAAAATCACTATTAGCTTCAACCGCAGTCTCCCTACGACTTCGGAATCACCTGCAACTCTTCCGGCCGGTCTCCTTCTTCAAGTTGGTGAATGCTGCCATAATCCTTGTCTTCAGTTCATCTTTGGCGTTGCAAGGAGTTTTGCTGTTCTCTCGCTCAACTACATACCACATATAATAGTCAAGATAGCTGTGCTATGGGGAGTTAGATGGCTAAATTGTGCGGCATGGTGGGGATCCTGTTACCAAACATATTGTCTTCCAGCAGCCACCCTCTAGACACAGGACAGCACTACCGCCTCATCATGATGTTGACTGGATATATCATCAAAATCATTCCGATTCCTCTGCTCTCTCCTAAGATTAAGACCCAAATTCTCTGAAATTTCCCTCGTCCGTCATTTCGAATTAGCAGCTCAGTTTTTCATATGCCAGTAACAGACATATGAAAGAAAGACGATCCAAACACTTTCTATTGTAAAAGCAAGTAATTAGACATCTACATCTCTTTGAATCATATAATGTAATATCAGCGAATCTTTCATAGAATGAGTTTTATTATCATTGCCTTTCCTAGTGAACAAGCAATGATTATAATATTATTCAAAGCTCGAAGCAGAAAAAGAGAAACGTTATGTATAATGGTTAATCAGGAATTTGCCCGCTCGTTTCAAACGGAATAGCAGCTACAAAATCTGTAAATTATACAGAAATGCAGTCGTCATATAACAAAAAATAAACCATACAGGGTGCGGCTGGTATTTGACGACATACAGATTTAAGATTAATACTGCTTCCCACTAAGTTCTAATGCTTTTATTTTTCAGAAATCAAGAATGGCAAACCCTATGATAACAAATGAAATGAAAAGGCGTGCTGTGATTGTGGCATTAAAGGCTGATCATAGCGATTTGGATATTGCACGTTTCCTCAGAGTTACAAGATCGTTTGTCCACAAGATACGAAAAGTGTCAGAAGACGCTGACAGTTCCCCAATGTCTGTATCAAAACGTAAAAGACATTTTGAACATTCTGATAAAGTGAGAACATTCGAATTTATTCAGGAAGTCAAACAGACAATTGATGAAAACCGAGGTCAATCAATGAGGTCAATTGCCAAAAAGCTGCATGTGTCTGAGAAAAAAAATCAGAAGGAGTGTTCATGAAGAGAGGTCAATTTATGTCTGAAAAAACAAACAAACAAAAGAAAACAGTTTAAACACATTCAAAAATCTTTTAAACAAACTTACAATTCCTTCAGACGCTAGTGTGATTTGGTTTTTCTCAGATGAGAAAAAAATTGATCAAGATCGAAAACTTAACAGAAGAAATGACAGATGACTTTGTTCAGATCCTTCTGAGGTGCCAAGAGTGATGAGCACAGAATTTCCTTCAAGTGTTATGGTATTGGGTGTTGTGAACAATGAAGGACATGTTATACCACCAGACTTTTCCCACAAAGTCTTAGAGTAAATGCTGCTGTTTGCATTAATGTTCTACAAACAGTTGTCAAGCTCTGGATTTACAACATATGCACTGGCAGGCCTTACATATTCCAGGAAGACTTGGCTCCATCCCACAAGGCTCTACAAACACAAGAATGGATGGCTGACCATTTCTACGACCACATCACACCCAACATTTGGCCTCCTAACTCTCTAGATCTAAATCCACTAGGCTATTATGTGTGGAGCGTTGTTGAGAAGGAGGTTAATAAACAGCCTCATAGCACCAAAGACTCTCTTAAAGCTGCAATAGTTCGAGTAATGTCTGACATAAATAAGAACCAATTAATCAGAGCTTGCAGCCGATTTCGACCTCGTGTAGAGGCAGTTCTTGATGCTAGTGGTGGTTTTATTGAATAAAATTAAATAATAGCTAAATTTCATGTTTACTTCTTTGTAATCAAATATACTTATATTCATTTGTTCAACAAGTTTTTTTTACTAATTCATAAAATCTGTCCTCAAATACCAGCCGCACCCTGTCTATGTTAAACAGAAGAGAATCTAATGAAAGGATTCACCATTAATTTCAGAAACGCTACGAATGTTAAGCTGTAGATGCCTTTTTCAAACTTTTGGCAGAGTGAATTTTGTTACGGTGCTCTTGTTACTCACAAATTGTACCCAACGAACTCTATTGTACTGTGCAGTCGACAAAATCGAAAAGAAATAACGTGCAAGCGCGAAATTGAAAAATAGAATATGGCGACAATTTACCCATCGCACGCTGTATTTTGATAGTTTTTTTTAGAGATCTTCAAAAATACATTATAGTCTGTAATGGGTGCACTTCGAAGTGGTGTAAGTGTTAGTAAGTGTGACTCAGTAGATCGATTAAAGTGTAGTGAGTTCGATCATCACTGGGTGCTCAACACTTTCGTCCTCCTGCCAAATCTAAACTACGCTCCTAAAATCATGAGGCACTGCGTCGTGTTGTAAGCTTTAGCAAGCGTGTCTCCCTAGACAAATTACAACTGAATACTGACGTCGATCCTCACTGGGTGCTCAATACATTCAGTTTTGTGTCACTGCTGATATCGTTTCAGTTGGGTGATGATAATCGTATTTCAGCTCCTCCCCGCAAATTATAGATACACCAGTTAGTACATGAGTTATCCCCAGAACCGTTTGCACCTGTGCAATCCCAGTGATATCAAGTATTATTATTATTATTATTATTATTATTAATTCGCTTCCGCACGGAATATGGTACGTGTTGTTAATAAGCAATTTATTTGCAGCTCTCCTCTTGTGACATATGAATATAAACCGTTCGATCGTCGTTTTCATCGACATTTGTTAGATAAGACTAATCTATTTGCAATGATCTTTAACCTTAACTCCAATTTAGATGAAAGATCTCCCCGAGTACAGATTTTGAGATTTCTCCATCTCGGTAATTTTAAGTCCAATCAAAAGCCTTGACCCGGCGAATGCTACTGGTCTGGATAAAATTCCAGTGATCGTTCTTAATAAACGTAATCCAGAATTATCCCTAATCTTTGCAAAATTAATTAATCGTTACTGATGTCAGTTCCATATTTTTCATCAGAATGCGAGTAGAACGGTCAACCAGGCCGAAATATCGCTTCATCATCATCTTTGGTGCCATCAGCAAACACTTATGTCTTATGAACATGAAGTTTGTTGATCACCTTAATAGAAACAATAACTTGAGCGACAAACAGTATGGATGTCACACCTCTATATCCATTGCTGATGTCATTTCATTTCACAAAACATTAGCGTATCACTTGGCAATATACTCATCACGGGGTTTTCATTTTAGATGTGCCAAACCCATTTAACTGTTTGGTATAGTAACTTGCTACATTAACGCTCCAGCTATGGTAATTCTGGAAGATTTTTCCCAGTTATATATTCTTCTCTAACGGGCAGGTCTATGACTGTCGTTGTGAATGAACAATTTTTTGAAACTCATCATCATTGCAACCGTCCCACAACTGCCTGGTCACCGGTGTGTACACTTTATCCATTTTATTAACGATCTGTCCAGACGCATTCTCATATCTTTAGTTGATATCCGTGCACAGGATACAACAGTATATAGATGTGCTCTAAAAATTCACGTATCGGACTTGTTACGCGTACCAGCCGAAGGGTGGTTGTCGGCCGTCCGATGCACTTTTTCGGTCAAGCGCATAGTCAGCCGGGCTTGTCGCGGGCGAGCAGAGCATGGCATAACGTCCCTCGTCTAAATGTCAGCATAATGGGGGTTTATGCTTCCTTGGACCAAGCTCTAATAGCTCAGCGGAAAAAAAAAACAAACATTATCATTTGGTACTCCTTGAAATTTTTCCAAGCATGATGAACGTCTACTCTCCAAAAGAACTCCTTGTCATGTAGATCTATTCGGAGTCAAGTTCTTATATACATTGCATTTCTAAATATTTTGGGAAAAAAAGGTCGGTCGTAACATAAAAGTACAGTGGAACCTCAATTTAACGGACTAATAGGGAGGAAGAGGGTCGTCTGTTAAAACAGTTTGTCCTTTAATTTGAAGCAATTTTTTCTTGGCCGAAAAGCACCCAGTATAGCACAAAATTATTGTAAATAAATATATATATACAGTATATATGTATGTGTATTTTATTTTTAAGTTACTATATACCTTTAAATAAAGTTTGAAAAGTTTTAAAGTTTATCTAGACTTACCTTTAAACATTGCTATGATGGTCTAATACTACTGTGATCGTCTAGTCGGGCCTCACTGTAGTAATTAGTTGAAGCCATGGAACGCCTACGATGCAGTGCAGGTGCTTGGGAGGGGTGATAATGGCGTTCTGGTGGGAGAAAGTTGTTGTGGCCTGTCGGGGTCGCTTTCATGAGCCGCTTGTTTGGGCTGGAAGAACGAATCCATTGTTGTTTCCCACATTGATACTGTTGGCGAATTATCAGTTCCTTTAATGTTCAAAGGTGTTGATAATACTCCTTAATTTCCTGATTTTTTGGGTTACATCAACAGATTTTAGGAGAAAATCAACATAATCACGAGCGTTAGATATTCTCGGACGTTGCACCAACTCCTCCTCCGAATCAGTGCTGCTAGTGAAGAGGCTGACAAAAAAATACTGTATACTGTACAAAAATCAGAATAAAATGTTTGAGAGACGATGCATGTGTGTACACGGCAAGCGCCTAAATTTAAAAAAAAAACAGCGGCTATTCCCGAAACTACCAGTCTCTGTCTGTTCATTGCGCCAGTGAACAACAGCGTCCAATTCTGGAACTAACGGACAAATATTTCTGCGGATTTTTTTCCGTTAAATTCGGAGTCCGTTGTTTCCGGGAGCGTTTTACTGTACTTTACACCTAACGTTCCCTGTATTTACAAAAGTCGTTTCAAACCAAAAGTATCGCTAGCATGTCTTGACACTCGATACATATTTTCCAACATTGACACAGTTCGAAAGCGTCTGCGCGGCCATTTAATCGATGAATAATTATCCCACCACCACCACCACCACCACCACCACCACCACCACCACCACCCACAGCACAAAGACGAAACCTCGCGGGTCTATCGCTATACTATCAATATTCCATTTGCAAATGTCATGAAGAGTTGTATTCCTTTCTTTCCTGATTTCAGACCTTAAACGGCTAAGAAACACTCTTTTATGTACACAGTTTCGAATTCTCCCCATTCCCTTTGTATTCTATTATTAAGGAGGGCGCTTCATTCAGACAGCTTCTTCCGGGGAGCGGATACTTTGTGGAATAGATTACCAAGTGGATGCTTCCATGGTTATTACCACCTTAACCTCTGTAAAACTTGTCAATATATGACCTCATAATCATCACTAAATTTCAGCAAATGTCCATACAACAACCTCACTACGCAACTACGTTTCGAGTGTCTCTTGGGCCTTTTACTCAGTGAAAATTTATTGAAAATCATCTGTATTTGGTCCTTAATCTTTTGTTCTATATTGGCTCTATTTCTAAATCACAATTCAATAATTGCAAGGTTTTGCTTTTCGTTTTGAACAACACCCAGAGCTACAATGACCACTGGTACTATAATTATATTTTAAGGTCTTCTAAAACATTCAGTATTTCATGCTTAATATCACTGTACTTTTCGAGTTTACATTCTTTTACTTCCATTTCCAGTGTCAAATAGACGGGAGTTTTCTAGCAGGTATAATTTTTTTTCTGTTTGTCTTGTGCTTTGGTTCCCAAACGATGCAGTGCGCCTCATAAATACGGCGAAATATAGCAGATGAGGCGGAATGATAGAAAGGCAATCAAAGATATAGAAACAGATTTTAAAAAATTCAAATACCAAAAATAAATATGATTCCAAAATTTAAAATTTATTATGAATTATTTGAAATTACATGCTTGAGTTCCAATACAAATAGTTATAAATAATTATTGACTGATTTTTTTAATTGTGAAATTTTTGCATTATATCAAGTATTAAGAATATAGGTCCGCAAACTGGAGGAGAGAGTTATCAATGATAAAGTTCTGACTTCGAACCGCGGTTATATTAATATTTTTATTTTATTTTTAAATGTAATTTTTATCACAAAAAATTTGGTGGGGCGTGAGCAAATTTTAATTCCGAAAATGTACCTCAGATTAAAAATGATTGGAACCACTGATATAGTAGGATAATAATAATATTGTGCTGTAAATGTTCCACTGTTTGTATCGGAATATCGCACAAGATTTTCTCTTTGTTATTCTTCAGCACTTACATTTCTTTTATGATCATATGCTGATTTTCTAAGATAGCTTAGATGTGGCACAAAGCTGAAATTATGGGGCACCCAGTTAGATCGAACTCACAACTCAGTCAAAATTGTTCTAGCAAGACAAGTTCGCTAAACATTACACTGCGTGGAGGTGCCCATTTTTTGATCATATACCTTGTTCTGTTTACACTTACTGTCAGAAAGAACATATATAGTTAAGTATTTTTTAAAATGCTTTAGTTAGTATCAAATCTAAAATTACATCTGTTGTAGAATTTAAGAAATAGTTATTCTTTTTAAATCATAACATGTAAAAAAATCAATTGTAAGTAAACAGATCTGTTAATCTACCATTCTTATATGCTTATAATATTGCTGCCACATATGGACCAGTATCCCTGATATTTAACTTGAATTCCTTGATAAAATCGAAAGAAGGATCAGCAATATTATTGGTGCTGATCTGGCGGATCAGTTCATTCACTTTCCCACCCGACGTAACGTTTTCCCTCTGTGACTTTTCTATTAGTACATTGATGGAAATTGTTCGGATGAGCTCTTCGCTATGGTATAGTTTTGTTTTCATATTGTACATACACATTGGGGATAGATTTTAAATTATTGTTTTATTCCCCTCCCCACATAGACAATGATTTTTACATATGGGAAGTTGTTAGCACTTCATGGAGATTCTGAGATAATATGGTGGATGAAGTAAGAATGGTAAGTAATAATGCGTTGTTTTGTTGTAAGGAATATCGTTGTATGTTTGAGTCAGTGTTTGTGGTTAGCTAAGATTAAGGTTATGACAGAAGAAGATTGCCCGTTTCCCCATTCACCATTTTGGCCTTGTGACACATTTGGTATCATTGTACAAATAAATATCTAGACTTTTTAAATTTAAGCGCAGTTGTAGACAATCGATGGGATCTCACTGAGCGGGATAAATGTACGCGTAAATTCTTTGCTAAAAGTTTCTTTTCTCGCTCATCTCGCTTGTAGAAGTCCCTTCCGATTCCAAGATGTCTAGCCAACTTTAATCCGCAAAACTGTAAATGTAATGTCAGTTACTATCTATCGTCATCCTGATGAATCTTTCATCTTCCCTCGCATTAATAATATTTCTGTTCCTAATTCTTCCACACTCTGTAACCTCTTTTGTTTTAGTGGTTTTATTGCATTGCATGGGATGATACTGAAAAAGTAAAAGGGATTATACTGATTTCAGGAAGAGAATGGTCCAGGATGTGAGTTACGAGGGAGGTGGTTCGCAATTATACCATTTTGAGACTAATCCTGAACCTACAGACATGTAGAACCCCAACAGCTTCTGCTATGTGTTTGTTCTAAACAGCGTGTGCTAAATTACACCATTGTGCTAGTTAAATGAAACTAAATGAATAATTCCATGATTATTTACATTTTTCTAATTTTTTCCATGAAATATGACACAGTGCACATGTTAGTAGTTCATATATTCATTCCACGAAGTCGTTCCTTGCAGATTGATCACAGATATTCGACTGGATTTAAATCAGGAGACGTTTCGGGCCTTTGATTTGGTTATTGGTAAGGATTGATAGTGTGTTTACAGATTTTGTAGGCTTCCTTGGAGTAACATCGACCGCAGACAATATCCGTACGCAACTAATCGACAGTCGAGACAATTGTATCTGGGCGTGATATAAATCTGATGCAATCAATGATGACCTAATATTTTTCAAGGACAAACAAATTTCATCATACACCCCGAAAATACATTCATATTACTGCACACTAATAAAAATAACCTAATCTGAGGAAAAATTGAAATCGATTACAACTTGTCACTCCAGTGGGTCTAAGACAGACCGTATGTTGAAAGAAAGGAAACTAAAGCGTTTGTTTCAATTAATTTGCACAAGGTTGTATATGCATGTGTATGTTGATTCACAACACGAGCATAACAGTCGAATGAAGTGTTAGAAAGTAGAGATCTGGCTGCGTAACCGATTAATATATGAGTTATCTTGCTTCTTATAGAATAGATTATTAGCAATGAATATGATGTAAGAATAAATGAAAGCGACTCGATTCATGTCAAATAATCAGCCAATAAAGGACAGAGATGGATAGTGGGATTTGGTTGTATCGTTCCATTTTCCCTGAGAAGCGAATCTGCGAGCGGGTAAAAGTCAGAATTTGATTAGCCAATTGTCGACCAAGTGTTACGACACTCGTCCCTGGTGACTGCGTCCAAATCAATTAGAACGGATACAAAGATGCATGCATCCATTTGTCCAGTCAATTCGCAATGGCAATCTTTCATTCGGTTAATATTTTATTCGTTCAATCTTTCTCTTTTCTTTCTTTCTTTCGTTCTTTCTTTCTTTTGTATCTTTTTTTTTTTTAAATTTCATCCACTCGGACGATTTGCTTTTCAATTTTTTCTTCCTTTTGCATTTCATTCCATTCTTTTGCCTTTAAATAATTTTCTCTTTTTTTTTTCTTCATTCATTTTTCGACCATGAGATATTCTCCTTAATGCTTTTCGTTCCATAATTCGTTCTTAAAATTTATTTAAGGAAAAAAGTCAGCAAGTTATTTATATAAAATACAATTATAGTAGAAAATAGAAAAAAAACAAAATATAGTATAAAAATCAATTATAGCATAAAGGACACGTAGGAAACATTTAAAAATCTAACATGTTTCGCTTTTATCAAAACTTCATCAGATACGGAAAAAAATTCGGCATTTTTATTTTTCTGCCGTTTGATTTTTGATTTTCATTAATTCGGCAGAATTCACATGCATTTGGCATGACAAGAGTCGTCGTATGTATAATTTATATGTGGATCAGAATAGTAGTATGTTTAGTGTCGTCTGGTGTTAATGTATGTGTGCGTGTAGAAGGCGCAGTTCACACCCTTATGCAAATTAACTGAAGCATCACCTTTATTTTACTTTCTTTCACCATACGGTCACTTTTCGACCCACTAGAGTGTCAAGGTTTAATCGATTTCTATTTTTTTCACAGATTAGGTCATTTGCAGTGATGTGAAGTAATATGCATCTATTTTCGGAGTTTATGATGAAATTTGTTTGGCCTTGAAAAATATTACGTCATCCGTGATTGCATTAGATTTTTATCAGACGCCGACACTGTTGTCTCGACTATCGATTACTTGTCCTACGGTCATTGTCTGCAATCGACGTTACTCTAAGGAAGCGTACGAAAATTGTAATGTTGCATGATCACACTGGCAAACCTTACCAGTGATCAAATCAAATTACTATAGACTGGCCCGAAAACTTTCCTGATTTAAATCCAATAGAGAATCTGCGGTCAATCTGCAAGGGACAACTTCGTGCCATGAGCATACGAAGTACTAGCATGTGCAAAGGGTCATGTTTTATTGAAAAAATATGAAAATAAATCAGTAAATAATAATAGAATTCTTTGTTTTGTTTCAATTAATTTGCACAAGGGTGTATGTTTCAAGGCTGTTCGAATGTTGATTTGGGGATGTTTTTCCATCAACACCGGTCGTGGTAGTGGTAGTTATGAGTACGTTTTTAATACATTTAATAAAGGATTGTGATGTAATATAGTGGTTTTATGTGTGTTTATAGTTAGTGAGATTTTTATCTGGAGGCCTACGATTTATTTTCGACGTAATGAATTGTGTTCTTCTTCAGTTAGTGTGGCATTTGTAAAATCAAATTTGTCGCCAGTCTTGTTCATGTGTATTACAAGTAAGTTTAAACACTTGTTCCAACGTAAGTCTGTGTTGTGTTCATAGATGAAGGCTTTTAAACGTTGAGACGTCTCACCAATCTATGTATACCTTGCGATACCTTTATTTAACAAACCCCCGCATCGGAAATGGTAGTGTATCTACTTTTCTTTCTTATTATATCTCCTATTGTCATGGGGATTGTGATAAAACACCAGGGTTAGAGATCTGTTTTTTTATAAGACGTATCTCCTTAGGATGTAGGCGACGACAAATTCCTGTACTTCATAGTTCTTGATAATTTTTGTTTTCATTTCTCCTAACCCTTGCCTCATCATCCATCCACTGAAACCCGCTAAAAAGGATATGCATTGTTTTTCTCTGTCCTTTTTGTCTTCAATGGGTTCTGTGAGTTCCAGATTTTACAAGCCAATTTTCCACATTATGCGCCCTAGAAATTTCAAGTAGATGTTATTTTTTTTGTTTCTATTATTTCTAAAACTTCGTCGTTGCTAAAATGTTCCATCCATGCTATGGCCAGCATCCTTTTCTAGAACCACGCTTTTGTTGCTTCAAGTCTCTTCTTCATCTTTGAAGAAATTGTCCAGCATTCATTGCCATATTAGCGGACAGATATAACTGATTTATTTTTAAATTTTGTTGATAGAGTGTTAGAGGTAGAATTATGAATTTTGTGTTAGTGTTGATACGATTGCTATTGGAGGTGTCTATTAAAATTCAACTCATTTTTTTAACCGATATCGCGCCAGGCAAAGCAGTAAAGCCACAGAGACACAAGGGGTTACATGGTGTGGAAGAATTAGTAAGAGAAACATTAATAATGTGCGGGAAGAGAAAACTGTAATCATGAGACAGCGATTGACAATGTATTCAAATTTTTGCAGATTAAAGTTGGCTGGAAATCATGGAGTCGAAAGGGACGTTCACAAGCGAAAAGGGCGAGAAAAGAAACTGTTAGCATAGAATTTACGGTTACATCTAGCCAACTCAACTGTAAATTGATGAGATCACGACGCCAGTCTCGTACTGAGGTGAAATTTTAAAAGTCTAGGTACCATAGCGGAGAGCTCATCAGAATAATTGCCATGAAACTGTTTATAGAAAAGAAACAAGGAGGTAACATTATAGAGGTCGGAATGTGACTGAAGCCGAGCCGCCAGATAATTACCAATAATATTGCTGATTCTTCTTTGGATTTTATCAAGGAGCTCAGGGTAAATAGCAGGTGCACTGGACTTTATGCGGTAGCTATATTCTAAGCATGGGCGAATGGTAGACTTATAGATATGTAAGATAGATTCTTGAAAAGAATGTTGTATTGAACGACACAGCTAAATAACTATATATAATGTTGTGGGGCTCTCCCCTTTTTACATAAGATGGAATCGTTCAAATTATACTTATACTGACAGAGAGAATACCTGCTGTTGAGATACGTCTCGATCCACGTCGAGATACAGTCTCGACGTCTGTCGAACTCTTTGCTTTGCCAGAGAGGAACACGGTCGAAGCTTTGCCGAAGGGCAAAGTTTCGTCCCGGGAGGTAGACAGGCCCTGAACACGTCTAGGCGGGTTCAAAGGGGATATTTTTGGCCGAGCCTACGGGTTGGGAGAAACCCACTTTAAACTCGGCCTTGTGTCACATATATTCCTCGTGGGTGGGATAGTAAATATCGAGATACGTGGAGACAGGTTGAGAGATACGGAGACAGACACAAGTTGTTCTCAGAGAGTTATACAAAAGTCCAGAGAGAGAGAGAGAGAGATGATGATTACGGCTTTACTTATAGAGATTTGTACATATACTTTCTACTAACCTGCATTCCTGGACTACTAATCTTCACTTCAAGTCTGTATTTAATACACTTATTTTTCGATCTCAATTACTGACGTTGTTTATTTATTTGTGCAGAATTCCATTCAATACGTTCTCCGATTTCCCAATCCAAGCCGCTATACATTAATACGTATCAGTCTATAATCTTGAATATCGTTGCCATTGTCAACTGAAATTGTCTGCATTCTACAGATGACCTTGGGCCTAAAAACCTGAATGAGCTAATCTTACTGGACATCATCGTGGAGCATCGCCCATTGGTGTCAATCTTAATTTCTGTGTAATAACTTAATATAACTATTCATTTTCTTTTTGGTGAAATTTATGCAGAACCTTATGTTTGCACATACGGAGAAACTAGTGTATACATTGCTTCTGAAATTATTAGCTATGTTATATTATAATGATTATCCAAGCGTAGCTTACATGTGGCACAAGGCCGAAAGTAGGAGGCACCCACTGAGGATCGAACTCACTGCTCTGTCGTAATTGTTCTAGCTAGACAGGCTTGCTAACCATTACACCACCTCGAGGTGCCTAGATCATAGTGATTTTCCAAGCGTAGCTTAAATGTAGAACTAGGACGAAAGTGGGCGGCACCCAGTGACTCACTGTTAACCATTACACCACCTCGAGGTGCCCTTGCTACTTTATATTATATATGGACTTCTCAGTAAGAGTTGAAGTTGTGAGTTCAATACCTGGCCAGGGTAGAAGGAACAAAAACTTGGACAGTTTAGTTTTAAAAGGGAATTAACTGATACTTAGATAGCTAAATATTGCACATGTAATTTGAACAATGTATGCCAGTGGGCTAAATAAAGGTTTCGTTTCGAAATTCCAACGTGTAACACCTGAAGAAGGACGGACCGTACAACGTCCGAAACTTCATGAATATGAAAATAAAGATGAGAACAACAGTCCGAAAGATGTAAATATTGTAAATAGTTTTAAAAAAAAAAAGTTTATTTGAAAAACCTATAGAGTAATCATGCCGTTATTTCCGGGAATATTATCTTTTTTTTAAGCAAGGAAAAAATATTACGAGCCGCAGTGTTTAAGGTTGGATATTTCGTTCAATTTCAGGCAAGCGTCAGAATCTGGGAACGTATATACTGTGGAGGTATAAGGGTCGACAATAGGTTTGTACAGTTAAACTTTGAAAACCAGCTAGACTTGAAAATTGACATACAGAATGCTACTTTTATCTGGAATCGATCTGCAAACCCCTGGTTCTAGAGCTGAATACACAACTAACGCATCTACCAAACACTAGGCAGAAGAGAAAATTAAAGAAGAGGTACTTATACATAATCCAAATTATTCACAGCACATGGTACTTGACATGAGGACTGACGTTATATTCGGTAAATGAATACTGGGCTCTTTCATTCGATTTAAGTTTCTATTTTCACCGTTCGTCATCCAGTTTTTTTTTTCTTTCAAAGACTTTCGATATTTCTACACATCTCTCGATATTTTTTTTTCTTTTTCACTTTTTTTCCTCCCGTTCTTTTCCTCTTCCCTAATTCCAATTCATTTTCATTCACGCATGCACGCGAAACAACGTCCCCAAACGTCTCAGGCGGTGGGTCAGCAGATCCACATCGTCGCCATACGAAAATTAAGAATCCTTTTATTAACGCTATTCATGCTCTTTCCTTCTCATCTCTCTCACAAAGCGAAGTTCTACTCTCTCAGGAGACCGATGCTCTGTCATCTGTGAACAATGGAGGACGCCTTTTCGCGCGTCGAGAACCCGTAACAACCGCCATTTTCGCGGACTGCTCACTGAAAGAATTCCTATTATCGCGCATGCTCACTTGCTAATTGCCTATTTTGTCTGCTATCGAATTCGCGTGAGGTCGAGATGGCAACTAATGAGACCAACAAAAGGAAAAATTCAGGTGGAGAGATAGGAAATTTCATATTAGCAAAACGATGCAAGTTTTCTTTTGTAATATTTTGTTCTAGTTTATATATTTATTTTGTGGGTTTTTCGAGCCGGTGTATTGATAAAGAATCTTGTTTGGAGTACACGTGTATATGTGCGTATTTTAAATAGAGAGAGAGAGAGGCAGAGAGGAGAGAATGAATATAGGGATCAATCTTTAGGGATTTCGATTAGGATTGATCATCAATAAACTGCTCAATGGTGACTGAACAGAAGAGAAAAGCTGATCGTATGTTTGGATCAATTATTTAAAGAACCGAGTGAAATAAAGTGAAGTAGATAGCGAAAGTGAAAGTAGAAGCAAATTAAGGCACGAGGGAAAATTTTCAAAGGCGGGAAATGTAAGAGGGTTCAAAAATAAAACGATAAGAAAAAGAAAGTTTCTGAAGGTGAAACAACGGAGAAAACAAAACTACGACGATTAATGTAAGAAAATACAACTTACTGGTAGTAACAAAGAAAGGCAAGAAGAAGAAAGAGAAGGAGATGGAGGAAGAGAAGAAGAAGAAGAAAAAGAAAAAGAAGATGATGATGAAGAAGAAGAAGAAGAAGAAGAAGAAGAAGAAGAAGAAATGATGATAATGATAGGTTCAGAAATGTAAGATTTCAGAACAAAAATAAAATTGAACAAGAAAACGACAGAAGACGATAGAAATGGATTATTTAAGCAATAAAGAAAACTAGAGAAGGTAAAACTTTTCATGATGAAGAAAAGAAGAAAAGGCCGACACGAAAGAAACAGAAAGGAACACACAGAAATCGAAAATGAAATAGAATGTTGAAAGAAAGAAGAAAATGCAGAAAAAAAGAAGAAAATTATAACGACAAGAAAATACGAAACAAAATCTGAAGGTAAAAAAGAAAGAAATGACCTAAAAAAAAAAAAAACAGTGAAAAAGATAGAAAAAAAGAACATGAACGAAGAAAAACATGATAAATGAAAGAAAACATGAGTGGAAGCAGAAAAAAGAAGAAATTACGAAGGAGAACATGAAGAAGAAGAAAAAGGGAAAAAATGATGATCATGATAGAACAAAAGCTTAGAAAAAGAAGCCGGCGAAGATAGAAGTCGAAAATACGAAAAAGAATAACAATGAATAAAAGAGAACAAAAACAAAAATGGTAAATTTGGAAGAAATGCAGTAAGAAACGATGAAGAACCTGAAGAACAAGAAAAAAGAAAAAAAAACGAGATAAAGAACAAGAAATGAAAAAAAACTATGGTGAAGAAAGAAAAATCCAGAAAAGAACGAAAACGACATTGATAACAGAACTCGCCAATGTAATACGATACCAATTTATTGGTTAATGCCATTTTGGGGAAAAAATCGTATGTTTAGAAAATCCATTGAGGAATGAACTGATTATCAATGGTTTTCGAGAAAAGCACCTTTTAAATGGTATGAAAGCAAATGCAATTAAATGCAAACCCGAAAATGATAATAAAACTAAAAGCAATGTAGGTGTGAACAAAAAGCCAAAAGATCGAAAACAACTCTTGATTGATTTGCATTTTATGGTTTGTAAAACATTTGCAGCTTATTCAAATCTAACAAATAATTATAGACGTTGAGAATTTTTTGGAGAGGCTAATTATTTGCCGATGCAATCCCTACTATTTAACCCATAGGTGGGAGCATGAAGCGGTAGATACATATCTAGCCAAACGGTTGCTGCGCGTAAATGGATATAATTAAAGCGACTGGAATTTGAACTCGATTTTCCGATTTTCAATTTTGTGCTATTATTCATTACACCATCTGCAAATCCAAGTGTACAACACCTGATATTGATAATCGTTAATCCATCTAGATACTGACCAGGCTGAGAAAAAACAATTTATTGCTAGCATGTAAGATATAAAAGAAGAACTTACGAGTGCAATGGACAATTATTATCAATGAAACAATATTGGAAGAGGTGTAAACAAGGAAAAGAAACTCATCAATAGCATGGATCGACCACAGAAAGGCGTTAGACGGTGTACTGTACTTATGGGTACAGAAGAGACTGAAAATATACGTGCCCCACAACGGTCAAATTCATAACGGAGAACAGGACAAACTGGAAGACTATACTAAAACTAAACCATATATACGGCTCATTAAGATCGAGACCAATCAACATGAAAAGCGGGATTTCCAAAGAGATTCACTGTAATCACTACTCTTCTACCTTGAGTTAGCGCCACTCAGCTACCTACTGAACAACAGTAGCTACGGATAGAAGTCACAGAATGACAAACTGAATCACCTATTCTATATTGATGATCTTAAAATGTTTGCCAAGGATAGCAATCAAAAACCTACTCACCATTATCAAAACCTTCAGCGAAGATTTTAGGATGGAGTTCTCAATCGACAAATGTGCTAAAAACACCTTCTAACGAGAACTACAGAATTAGATCTTGATATTAACAACAAAATTAAGGAACTATGCCAAGATGGTACATGCAAATACTTCGGAATTAATGGAGAAGATGGAATACAACATTCAATTATGAAGAAAAAGATCCCAAAAGAATATTATAGGAGAGAGAGAGTGCGTTTGATATAAGAAGGCGAACTAAGTGGGGCCAATAAAATTAAGACCATAACCACATTACCTGTACCCATGGAATTTGAATGATATTAAAAGATTGGAGGTCAAGACCAGCAAAATGCTTACCCAAACGAAGATGCACCAACCGAAATCAGATTTTGATAGGTTGCATGTACCAAAAGCTTGAGGAGGCCTAGGTCTAATCCAACTTGAACTAACTCTAACAGCTACAGCAATCAGATTGGGAGCATACCTAAAGAAAAACAATGACCTTCACCTACAAATAGTAAAACACCAAATCCACTCCATCAACAAAGAAGCTGCACTATTCAGGAAACATCTTAATATACCTGAAACTATAAAAAAAAAGAAAAAAAAAACGAAGCGAATTCCATCTACTCCAAATGAGTAAAACAGAAAGCAAATCAACTTGGCCAAATAAAATTACAATACAACTTGGGTGGGGGAGGCGTTGCACTGCAAATACCTGAAAAGAACGAAAGAAGCAGATGTGGACTAACAGAAAACACATCAGTTGCGGAGGAACACCGGGTTGAAAACTGCGACAGAAGGCCTTATTATTTCAGCCAAATCCTCGCAAATAGATTCTATCTCTGTCACATAATTAAGGACGGAACTAGCTCAAAATGCAGGTTCTGTGGAAAATATGATGAAATTGTCGACCATATTATCTCAGTATTTCCGGAACTAGTAAAAATGAATATACACACAGACATAAAAAGTTAGCGGCATACTGGAAGATATGCAAGAAGCACAAAATCGAAATCATTGAGTGATGGCATAAGCACCAACTAGACATAGCCAAAATAACGATGTAAATATCCTCTGGGACATGCCAATGTACACTGACAGACCTGATATTATCGGAAAAAGACAAGAAATTCAGTTGGTGTATGATTATTGACGTAGCAGTAGGAACACCTCTACGAAAATTATCAAGAGATTGTCCAAATGCAAAGGCCTGGAAATCGGGATTAACAGGATGTGGGGAATGAAGACTGAGACTGTACCAATAGTAATCGGAGCACTGGGCCTCGTGAGAAAAAGGAATGGACAATTTTATTAACATTATCCGAGGTAACATCAACATACAATTTACACAGAAGAACGCACAACTCGGAACGTCCTATATACTAAGAAAAGTGCTATCAATTAAATGATAATTCTCTTACAGGGCCTAAGGAGTATACCCTGGACCCGGCTCTTCAAGATACAAAGCAGGAAACATAACATACAAATAATAATAATAATAATGACGCGGAATAAAACCTCCTATCCCATCACATCACTTCAGAAGTCTGCATTGCTTGTCTCTGAAAATATTCTTTTTGAGGTCGTACAACATGAAGAACACCCATAATGCAAGATATCCGGTTGAAAGCGAAACTGCGCGGAAGAAATAATAGTTATAATTATAATTATAATAATAGCAATAATAATAATAATCAAGTACAGCCCACACTTTACGAAGGGCTTTATCTATGTATTTTTTCTTTTGTCAGTGGAAAGTGTCATGATGCCATTTCTAACCTTAGGTCTCTTGGCAGGACCCGGAAAGAAATGTGTAAACGCCAGAAATCAAAGGAAATAATAATAATAATAATAATAATAATAATAATAATAATAATAATAATAATAATAGACACGGACAAAACAATCAAAACTAATCGTCCAGACATCGTGAAGAAAGACCCCAAAAACAGAATGTGCTTTCTTACTGACATGGCAGTCCCTGAAGATGTAATGTATCCTTGAAGATCTTCAAAAAAATATCAAAATATAAGAACGTGCTCATATACACCGCTCTCATACTCACAACAAAATCTCATTCTAATTGTATCAATGTCATTTCGAAGAAAAAAAACACTTTCCGTTTGTCTAAGTTCTCAGGTAAAAAGAAATTGAAATCATTTCCTCAAAGATGAACATATAACATGAACCAAGACATATGTAGTGCTACAAAAAAATGCTTAGAATGTCTTTTTCCAATGATGTTCATTCTGTACAAGGTCCATGGCTTACACATTAAGAGGCAGCACTTCTAGCAAAGTGAAAATGCCACCAAGACGCAAGGCGCCGCCTAATGTCAAAAAAGTAAGAAAATACTTTAGAATGAATGGGAAACCAAACCTTAAAACAGGAAACGTAAGTATAAACCTCTGCTCCTATTCAAAATACCGAGGAGGTATGTGAACCGGACGATAGGCGAACCTATCTACTATGATTAAATACTTTAAACATAAAATATGAGCAACGTGGAAGTTTTAATAAACAGAAATTAGATGAAAATTTAAAATAAAAAATAAGCAGTGGAAATTTCGGGGCAACTTAATGAGAAAAGAAGATTTGGGGAGTTTAATACTCACAGGACATATTGATGGACGAAAGAGCAAAGGTTAACAGCGAGTAAAAACCAAACTTTTTTTATGTGAACTGAAAACAAAAAGGTATGGTAAAGAGTCAAACTTTCTTAGAATTATTAAGGTAAGGAAGCTGTAGAGAGCCACGATCATCCATGTTATAAAAGAACATAGCACATAAATGAAGATTTCTATTTTCACTGTAGATTAAATTGTCACATTTCCAATTTCCTTATTTTTATTTCTCTTAGCGCTTGATTTCTCGTTTTATTTCCCATTTGAAGTCGACAATAAAATATATTTTAAATGTTTAATTGAAGTTGCCATTCTTTGCACATTATTCTCTTGCCAGAAATTTTCTCCCCGGGTCTTAGTGTATTGCTTTTCTTTATCTCATTATTTATTTAATATATTTTCTTCTTCATATATTCATCGTCTGCTTTCCTCCATTTTAGCCTGCCATTTTTTTTTTTTTCATCCATTTTCACAAACTTTCTGACATTATATTTTGCTTTATTTTATTGTTCCTATTCAGGTTTTTTTTAGCTTTCCATCCGATCCCTGAGCGATGAACAAAGTTTAACCAAACAAATATATCAGAGTCAAACAAAAAAAATAACAACTTTTAATTGGAATATCGTACCAGAAGAAAGAAAAAAAGACGTTTTATCCTTTCATGATATGACAGATTTAAATTGGATGGTGACAAAAGCTTGTTGGTCAAGTGTGAATCAATGTGAGTTGGAAAACTTTTTCTTTTTTTTTGGTAGTGTCAAATTATCGTTTCTCTCTGCCTCTGTGTACAGATTAGATATGAGTCCAAGAATGGAAGTGTTTCATTGCTTGTCTCTTTGAAAGTGCCATACAAGTTCTTAACAATTCGTAAGAAAATAATGAACATATGTCTTGTTTCAATCTATCAATCGATGTCTGTTCATATATCTTTCTCAGTACACACACACACACACACATATATATATATATATATATATATATATATATATATATATATATATATATAAATAAAAAAGGAACAGTAAGATATATAATCCGTTGTTCTTATATATATTTTTATTTTTACAAAATAGTGCTGAATGTAAATTTACAGAGCATTAATATTATAAAATTAATTGATTTAAAAAACCATATTTTAAATCAACTAATTTATAAATATATATTTTAAATCAATTAATATAATATATATATATATATATATATATATATATATATATATATATATATATATATATATATATATATATTTACATATGTGTATGTATATGTTGATTGTTTATGGGTGAAAATACTAATTTCAGTGAATTGTGAATGTCTATGACGACATAAATAGAACTATTAGCATATATGATCTATCTATCTATCTATCTATCTATCTATCTATCTATCTAGTCTATCTATCTATCTATCACCAGTCTGTTCAATATCTATCTATCTATCTATCTATCTCAGTTTGCTCCGTCCATCTATATATATATATCTACTTCTCTCTGTCTGTTCACATCTATCTATCTATCTATCTATCTATCTATCTATCTATCTATCTATCTACACGCACACTCTCTCTATGTATGCATATCTGTATGTGTGTGTATATTTACATATATATATATATATATATATATATATGTATGTATTAATATGTATATTTACATTATTACTCGCCCAATACAAGGCCCAAGTGCCCCTCATGGAAGAGGGCTATTGAATGAAGTTTTTTTTTTATGAACATAATAGGAGGAAATATGAACTGTAGATTTTAAAGATATGTTGGATAAAATGCATTTGACCCTGGACGTGAGAAGGTTAAAATTGTTACATGAATTAACAGTTCTGCGGAAGAAGCTGTCTGAGTGAAATTTCCTCCTTACTAATGGAATACAAAGGGAGTGAGGATGAATCAACTCTGTGTATGTAGCACGGATGATCCTTTTTGAAATAAAAAATGTGACTTCTTTGAACAACTGCATTAAAAATAGAGAAGAGAGGGGAGAAAAAAATTTAGTTTTTTATGAAAGGAGTAGTGTAGTGTAAAATAATTCATCATCCACAAGGCCGCGAAAGCAATTTTGAATTCTATAAAATCTGGAAAGTGAGGATTTGGGGGCTCCAACCCATATATGGTAGTAATACTGCACTGTTGGTCTGAGTTGACTCATTTAAACATAGAGCTGGTCAGGTGGAGTCAAATATCTTCTGGAGCCGTACAAGGAAACGACCACCTTCCAGTATCTTTACCGATGCATAGTCTATACCAGATGTAACAGCAAAATTGTTCAAATCGTGTAACAGTAATATTGTACAATTGTTACATTAAGCTTTGAACAGTTGTATCTTAGAATCGATTAATGGTATTCTCCGAGGTTTTTATAACACGGGTGGGCTATACGTCGAACAATAAGAATGTATTTAAGTCTAAGTTGAAATGATGATCCATCTTGATATTGTGATCTCCCTATCCAGTTTTCCTCTCTATTCTTTCCCCTTTTTTGAACTTATTCACATTTCTCTAGATAGTTCTTAAATTGACTTTGAAGATAAAAGCCAGATTATGAATGTTGGTACCATTACTGAAAGATTGAATGATCTTTATCCTCTCACTATTGCTCAGTTGTGAAGACATTGTGGTACTGACAAAATTATTTTATCCTATTATCTTTCTAGAGGAATAGCTGAAAAGGTATTTAACTAATTCTTACGAGAAGTGGTGTTAAGGTGGCTAAACGTCTTCTCCGAGCGAAAATCTGGAAGAAAGAAACTCAGTTTAGTGTTTTTCGGTTTTTTTTAAATATTACACTTTATGTGGGATGGACAATTATCCCATGCACGATTTAAATAATTTTACTGTTACAGCCAGTATGTTCATCCTCAAAAAGAAAAAGCCATCTCTTAACAATATTAACTACGAACAAGACAACATTTCCTTATTCGGAAATTAAAACATCCCTACAACACACTAAGGCATATTTGGTTAATGCAATATAATTAAGTTTGAAAATTGAATCATCTTGATAATGGCTAAAGGTATAGCCAAAAACGCTCGGAACTATAAAACATTTGGACAGTTTTTACACACTTTTTGTCCAGAAAAGAATCATTTAATGATTAAATGTTATTTTTTTAATATATGGATTCTAAAGAATCCTTTAGTTTGTTCCTTCTTGCTTTCTATATAATCCTGTCAGCTGAGACGGGTAAGCAATCCCTGTTTACAGACAGCTGCATTGGCACCTCTACAGGCACGTTTGTTCTACAGGCACCCACAGACTCCACCTGTAGTTCATCCTCAGTTCTATAGTTTCAATGAATTCCAGTAGACGTTCCAATCATATTCTTCGAGATTTTGAGAAATCTTAGGAACAATTCTTTGATGGTGAAATTTTATTCGCTTGATTTTGGAGGTATTTAATGTTACAGGCCATTTCCCTTACCCCTGTTGAGCTTCTGCGAGCAAAGACAGAACGTAGATGGTTTAATGAATATGAGCTTAGCAACGTTTCGCCTGTGGGCGAGAGATTGTGCAGTGGAAAATAATTCATCACGGAAATGGCCGCGTAAATAATTTTAGATTCTATCATAGTTGGAAAACGAGGACTGGGAAAATCCAGACCAGACATGACACCAATACACTATGTTTGGTTTAATCTGTCTCTTGTAAAACTAGACGAAGATAGAGTCCTTAACATGTATTCATGGAGCTAAAGAAAGAACCGAATATATTCCCATCATCTTTACCGATGTATTCCACTTGGGGTCTGGAGTAAGGTTATGTCCCAAATAGATGTTCAGTTAAAGAAGACTTATTGCGAATAGAACGGTTCATTATGGTTGGTGAAAATTGAGACTTTGCTTGGTACAAATTAAATATTACTATCATGCATTTTTACATATTGAAGATTTCAAGTCATTTTTCGTTGCAAAATTTTCATCTTACTATTTGAAATTTATCAGCTCCATTCCTACTATGTTAGTAATTTTCATTAATAATTTTCCCGATGGCATCAGATCTCAACTTCAACAATCATTTACTCCCGTCTCGACTGTTCGATGAGATCAAAATAGCAGCTGATGTCCAGAACGACCTCCAGTCTGTTGTTAACAGGAGCAAAAGATGTGGAATTAATTTTAACGCCCAACAAATTAAACTTCTCTACATTAAAAGAATGTTTCCCCTTTGTTTTCTCTGTTTTTCCTTCTTCTAACTTTTCATCCCGATATCTCTCCATATAAAAGAAAAAAGTTTTTCTAAAAAACTTTCGGTGTGAAGAGATGAATATCAATATATCCATGAAATAATTTAAAACAGATATGTATCTTAAATGTTTTTTGATTTTCTCTCTCTCTCTCTCTCTCTATATATATATATATATATATATATATATGTGTGTGTGTGTGTGTGATTGAAAAGTATGTGTATATAAATATAAACATATATATATATATATATATACATATATATATATATATATATATATATATATATATATATATATATATATATATATATATATATATATATATATATATATATATATATATATATCAGTTATATATTATGTTGCAGTACTTATTATAAAGCGCTCAAAATCAAGATAGAGATCCAACTAAATATGTATGTATATATATTTGGTTGGATCTCTATCTCTATCTCTCTCTCACTCTCTCACTATCTCTCTCTCTCCTATCTATCTATCTATCTATCTATCTATCTATCTATCTATCTATCTATATATATATATATATATATATATATATATATATATATCTGTGTGTGTGTGTGTGTGTGTGTGTGTGTGCGTCAGACTATCTAACTCGCATGAATATTTATTTCAAACACTAAACAGACTGTCGCCATTCGGCATTTAACTGTAAGTTTATACTTCGTATATTTATATACGTGCTATCCTGGGCATTCAGTATTTATACCCCATGAATATAGCTTTCCTTACAATTATATTATCATGCTAACAAAAAAATAAATACATTAAAACCGTTTACTTTTGCATATATCCGCTTTATTTGTACGCAGATGGAACAGATGGAAATTT
>CAHIKZ030003885.1:3852500-3907500 GCA_903632075.3 Acanthosepion pharaonis
GGGTAAAGAGAGCAAGACATAAATAGAAAAAAAGTATCTCTGAGTAAAAAAATCCCTAATGATGAATATAAATGTACACTCATATATATATATATATATATATATATATATATATATGTGTTACATTTTACTGATACACTTTATTTTAGTAAATGCTCTGTTTTTAATTAAACAGTATTAATTACAATTCCCAGTCTGGATGATCGAGAAATTTTGTAGAAAATAGGACTTTTCCGAGAGGAAAGAAACATGTATTCCTATAGAGAAACCGTCATTTGATCTGACGTGCTAAACCATTTAGCTACGTAGAAGCCTCTGGTTAGCAATGTCTGAATTACTGTTTATAAACACACAATTTTCGATGATTATCTCGCTCGATCATTTTGCTCACGAAACGTATCTTAACATAAACCATGACATCTATCTATCTATCTATCTATCTATCTATCTATCTATCTATTTTTCATGCCTTTTTTAAATGTTTGTCTATTGATTTCCCATACCGGTATTTATATATATATATGTATATCTATCTATCTATCTATCTATCTATGTTTAACCTTTTCATTCCAAATTTTTTAAATTTGTATGTATCACGGCGTGATACTTTTCATTTAGTATGGCAATGTATTTCTCTTTCTCTTTCTCTGTCTCTCTCTCTCTATATATATATATATATATATGTGTGTGTGTGTGTGTATGTGTGTGTGTATGTGTGTATTTTTGTATGTGCGTGCGTATGTGTGTGTGTGTGTTTTGCCCACCTTATTTTTTTTCATATATCAAAGTTTCATCCATATAAGAATCAAGTTAAATTAGGAATGTGGCTGTTTCGCTAATATCAATTCCACGAGAATGACAATGAAATCTACAATAAGAACACGATTGAATTCCCTTTATTTCGGCCATTATTTCGAGACATTAAACTTTCTTGCCCTCAGGAACTATTTAATTACAGTTTTACGGCCAGGCGTACTGAATGATAAACATTAACTGAAGTCTGTTGCCGGGACATACGCACTTCATATAACACTTTCCGTTTAACTATGAACTCTGTTAGGCCTGTATCCTGTGAACAAATTTGGTATATTTTTTGTGAATGTGCCGTGTAAATGCAGGGCATTGGTGATCATGTTCCTATTCATGTAGCTTTTAATTTCTGAATGTTTTCTATTCATATTTATCCCTGGTCTTTAATCCTTTTACAAGAATTCAGTAAGTTGATTTCTCTCTTTTTCCTTCCATCTACCTCTCAATATATCTTCTGGGTGTTAAAATATCTACGTATTCCATCCTTACATTGCCTGCTAAACATTAAGCTCGGAGCGAATATGAGCTACGTAAAAAAAAAAAAAAAAAGCCAAGAAGTGATGGATTTATTTATATTTTAAGTTCTTGTTTATATATCTCCGAAGTTGCTTTTTATATTCAGTAATATTTGTAGCTACAGTTAAAGATATTTTTTTATAATGTTTCAAAATATACTGTAATTTGCTGAAATAAAGTAAGACTTTTTTAATTGAATAGGCCCTGCTGAAACAGAGGGTGAAACTTATATGCACGTGTGTCCTTTAGGCACCAAATACGCTATGGGTTCACTACAGCCATTTTATTAAAACCGTAATGATACCAGGTTTTGTCAATTAAAAAAAAACACCTCATTAAAAGTTTAATACAGTTTCAGTAAGATAGCTTTTTACCAGTTTTCAATTGTTTCTGACTTTAAACTTTTTCCCATCTACAGCAAGATAATTGTTCTGACGAATAAACAGAAAATCCTTGTCATTTAATCTTGTCGTTATTTATCGATATTCATCGTACAATTATCGCGGCAAAAGTATGGTGAACATTTCTTGAAACGGAAACACCCAGAGTTAAGCATCTGACTCCGAATGGACAAATTTCCTAAGGAAAGCCACCTAAGATTTAACAAACAGGTAATTTTGAGATGTTGACTCCTCCGTTCGGTAACGGATGCGCAGATTTACAAGAGAAAAATGGGAAAAAAAGGAGAAAAAAAGAAGAAAAAAAAAAGAAAGAAAAATGGCAATAATAAATATTGGAACCATGTGCAGGGATGCGTAAAAAAGCGACACATGATTCGCGGTTTCCAGTTCAAGTTGGCAGGCGGTATTTGAACAAAGGTGTAATAAAGAAGTGATTGTCTTCAACGCTTGTTGATAAAACTTTCGTCTGCATCATTGTTCGTGGTGGCTGTCCGACACGTTGTTATTAAGGTTGGACGAGGTGGAAAATAAGAGAACTTTGAAAACAAAAGACTAAGCAATGGTAATTTTGTTCTCTCGCCATCCTCTTATATCCTATATATATATATATATATATATATATATATATATATTTACCGTCATAGGATGTAAACGCTAAATAACATCTTCAAATTAACTTTGTTCCGTAAAACCAGAACAATATCTATCCAATCTCTGAGTGACATCATATATATATATATATATATATATATATATATATATATAAGTATAAAAATACTCAATTGGCGCTGCTTTCTGCGATTTAAAGTTTCGTGTGTATATTCAGATGTTGATGCTGCTGGCTCAAAATACTCAGGTGGATAAGAATAAGCTCAGTGATTTGTTACTTTGTGTGAATATATATATATATATATATATATATATGTATATATATACCCAAGTATATAATTGGTATATATGGAATGAATTTCAATAACCAACACTTACTATTCTTAAAAGAGTGCTCAATACAATGTAGAGCCGTATAATTATTATTTATAAAAAAAAAATTATAACATAAGTATGTTATAAAATCACTACAAAAATAGCCATTTTGTTTCAGCACACTCGGTGTCTTATCAAGTGATGAGGTTGAAGTTAAAAAAAAAAAAATTTTTATCTTCAACATCATCACTTGATAAGACAACGAGTGTGTTGAAACAAAATGGCTATTTTTGTAGTGATTTTATAACATACTTATGATATAATTTTTTTTTATAAATAATAATTATATATATATATATGTGTGTGTGTGTGTGTGCATGTTTCATTAAAAACGACAGAGAAGGTACTACGGTTAAGCTTTTTATTTAATTTTTCTTGTGTTCGAACAAGAATTTTCTTTTCTGGATAAAGAGTGTGTAAAAACTGTCCAAATGTTGTATAGTTCCGCGCGATTTCGGCTATACCTTTAGCCATTATCAAGGGTGATTCAATTTTTCAGCTTAATTGAGTGTGTGCATTATGTGTACGTTTTAGTGTGTTATAGAGATGTTTTAATTTCCGAATAGGGAAATGTTGCCTTGTTCGTAGTTAAAATAATTAAGAGTTGGCGTTTTCTTTATATTATTAAAACTTGCATTATTTTGAATCTTTTTTTACAGGTGAATGAATTTATTATATTTATGTTTTCAAGTATTATGTTTGTAATGGATTCTGGTAAGTCTCTCTCTCTCTCTCTCTCTCTCTCTCTGTGTGTGTGTGTGTGTGTGTGTGTGTGTTTAAATGGGTTCTAATGGAGTATGATCAGATAGGTGTAACGTTAGACGTCTAGGTAAGCATGTAGTTGTGTAACCGATATAATTATTTATGTGTCCGGTTTGATCAGTAACACAGTCTTTTAAGGGCCATATGAACTCATAGATAATGTTCGTTCTTTGTAATTTTGACTTAACTGGTGTGTTGTTATTTTTGAGGATAAGGTTAGTTATCTTGAATTTTTTTAAAACAGATAATTATTTTTTTTTATTCTGGTCAGTTGGGGAAGTGTATTATTTTATAATATGTCTAAGTGAAGATTCGTCTTGTTTGTAGTTAATGTGCATTTGGTTTTTGTAATAAATGTTTATGTAAATTTTAACTGTGTGTTCACTATCGTTATTATTTACTCTGGGGAGAAATAGTCTAATTTGGTGGTCTATAAGTTGGTTAGGGAAGCCGTTGTTGATTAGTATTTGTTTTACATTATTAAATCTTTGTGTAGTATATATATATATATATATATATATATATATATATATATATAATAGTGTTCATGCAACAAGGGCGAATTATCATTGTTGTTTTGTCCGTTGTTGTTTGATTTATTAAAATTGTCATCTTTGATAATGCCTTGTGTAAGTCGAAAGTTTAGATTGGATTTAAACATGTATCAATATGGTGATTTCTTTTCGTTTTTCAACGATAATATGATTAAGCATATCAGACCATATGAAAAGAACTTACTTAAAATAAATAGACAAAAAAATTTCTATATTATTTAATAAAAATAGATTAATAAAAAAATTGCTGCCTAAATATACACAATAATATATATATATATATATATATATATATATGTATGTGTGTATGTGTATATGTATATATATATATATATATATATATATATATATATATATATATATCTATATGTATGCATGTATATCTATATGTATATATATATATATATATATATATATATATATATATATATATATATACTGAATCATAAGTCATTGTTACAGAAAGTTGGAGAATAGTGGTGTTGTTCAACTGGCTGATCCCGAAAGATAATGAAGTCTTACCTAGAAACTGTACGTAAGATCCGCACAGCATAGTGTTCGTATAAACTACAGGTAGAGCTGCCATTGCAGCTGTCTGTAACAGGGATTGCTTACCCGTCCCAGCTGACAGGATTACATAGAAAGAAAGAAGCAACAAACCAAAGAATTGTTTAGAGCCCATATATTAAAAAAATAACTTTTAATCATTAAATGGACGACCGAGTTGAAATTGATGGGCCCTTAAAAGAGAAGAATCAATCAATCAATCAATCAATCAATATATATATACATATATATATATATATATATATATATAAGTAATATATACATACGCTTTGAAGTAATAAAATTATGTTATTCTGCTTTCAATATATATATATATATATATATATATATATATATATATATACATTTACGTACGCTCTATCTCTGATATTACTCACTCTATCCATTAATATAGCACACCTTAAAAACTATATTTCTTAAAATATATATTAATAATTAGATATATATATATTTCGGTATCAGGCCATGCAGGCTAAATGATTTCCTAATGCTTTATTATTTATATATAAACGCCAAACATGAAGGGGAGGAGAAAAGCAAGTGTATTGGAATCGTATTAGAAAGGGAGCAATAAAATACGCATACTATTATCCTGTTTCGTACATTATAGTGTGCATGCATCGTGTCATTATTTCCAATCTCTCATTGAGTAGATTTGTTGGTCTAGAAATATTATTATATTTTCCTCCTGGTCGATTTTGCTAATATCACTACGATTTTAATATTTTTCAGTTTACAATCTGATCTTTGTTATTTTTTCCTAGACATGTCTGGCTAGTGTCATTATTACAAGTCATGATTCAAGCTAGAAAGCCTTAGAAATTCTACCAGACTAGACAGACTTTTGTGGGAAGTACTCTTGCTTTTCTTTCTATATATGTTCGTTGCCTCATTTGAACCCAGCAGCAATTTATTATAACATTGCTTTTATATATATATATATATATATATATATATATATATATATATATATTCAGCTTAAATGCAGAAGGATTTATGTTGAGAGATTTTTTTTCCCTCATTTTTTTTCTTCTCAGCAAATTTATTTAATTGCTCAGACCAGGGTAGAGGCTGCCCAGTAAATGGGATATACATTATTCTAATTTGTTTCTTTACACTCAGTCAAATTGTGTATGCGTGTGTATACATCAAATAGCACGAGCGCATCGAAATCACGCACAACCAAGATATGCATATATGCATTACATAAACGCCTGCAAAGTCACCCTCAGGCAGAGTGTGATGAACAGAGAACCAGGTTTTCTTTTATAATATTGATATATTAGTTTTATTAGTTAATAGTTTTATTGTTGTATTCTGATGGATTTAGTACTTGTTCGTACTTCAAGAAGGTTTATTTTGGTCTGAATTTCTGGGGGGAAAGTGTCATCAGTATTTGCACTATTTATATTCAGACTATTGTCCTCATCATTGTTATTGTTATTACGTTTCGGCCTTCTTCAGTTTTATATCGATCTGGGTAACCTACGGGTAATTAGGAACTTGGTAACATATAGAAAATTCCGAACTGAATCTTTATTTAATCTATTGGAGTAGACAGTTCTCATTCCACTGCCTGTGTCTAGGGATATCGTTTAGTTCTGATATTATTTAGTACTGTTCAGTTATTGCTTGGCCATTTCCACAGCGTGCAATTAAACACTTCCTGACCTCAAAACCACTGTCATCAAATTAACAAAACAGCATTTTGGAACAATTGCCTAGTGGATAAAAGATGAGGACAATAGTCAGAATATAAACAGTGTAAACAAGATACTTAGTTCTGTTCAAATATTACGAATGCATTTAAGAAAACTTCCATTTCATTTGGAGGTGACGAAGAAAAAAATGAAATGGAAACTTTTTTTTTTTATATATATATATATATAACTAAGGAATTTATATGTATTATTTAAAATGACTAACAAATGTGGCCTTTTAATTATGTTAATTAGGACTTACAACCATATCTCATTGAAACCCTGGTTCTTGTACAAAAAAACGAAAAGGTCAATAATTTCTTTTTTTCCCTGACAGCGAGGTGAATGTATTCTAATGTTACAATTTCAAATTCTGTGTCCATGTGCTTGCATGTACAGTAGCACATGTAGGTCACTCATGCGCAACCAAGATATCTGCGTGGGTATGCAAAATCACCTGCGTGTGATGGACAGAGAATCAACTCTTTTATAATATAGATTTATTAGTTTTATTAGTTAATAGATTTATTACTATCTTCTGATGGATTATATTTTTGTTGGTTGCTCTAGAAAGTTTATTCTTGTCTGAATTTCTGGGATGAAGTGTTATTATTTGCACTATTAATATTCAGACTATTTTCCTCATCATTTTTATTGTTATCGCGTTTGTGTCTTCCTCAGTTGTATATTGATCTGGGTATCCTACAGGGAATTCTGAACTGAACCCTTTATTTAATCTATGGGTGTAGACAGTTCTCATTCCACTGCTTGTGTCTAGAGATATTGTTTAGTTCTGATTTTATTTAGTACTGTTCAGTTATTACTTGGCCATTTGCACGTCTTGCCCATTTACACATTTCTTTTCATTGAACTCCAAACCACTGCCATCAAATTCACAAAACAATACATGTAGATCATTCATGCGGACCCAAGATATATGCATAGACATAATCACCCGCACGCAGTGTATGATGGACAGTCAACCAGCACTTCTTTTATAATATAGATTTATTAGTTTTATTAGTTAATAGTTTTATTGTTGTATTCTGATGGATTTAGTACTTGTTCGTACTTCAAGAAGGTTTATTTTGGTCTGAATTTCTGGGGGGGAAGTGTCATCAGTATTTGCACTATTTATATTCAGACTATTGTCATCACCATTGTTATTGTTATTACGTTTCGGCCTTCTTCAGTTTTATATCGATCTGGGTAATTCTGAACTGGGTAACCTACAGGGAATTCTGAATTGAAACCTTTATGTAATCTATGTGAGTAGATAGTTCTCATTCAACTGCTTTTGTCTAGGGGTATCATTTAGTTCTGATTTACTTAATAGTTTTATTGTTGACATTCGGATGGATATAATACTTGTTGGTACTTCTAGAAGGTTTATTTTTGTCTGAATTTCTGGGATGAGGAATTTTTATTTACACTATTTATATTCTGACTATGTCCTTATCTTTGTCGTTGTTATCACAACATTTTGGAATTGTACTCTCCGACCTTCCTCAGATGTATATCGATATGGATAACTTGCAGTCTACTATCGTAGATTAGACAATTGGTTCAGTTCAGAATTGTGTGTATTCATGTGTTTGTGTACAGACTAAATAGCACAAGTGCATTTCATTCACTCGCGCACAACCAATATATACGCATATTCATCACAAAAACTTATAAAATGTCACTCTCAGACAGTGTTTGACGAACAGAAAATTAGTACTTTTATAATATAAATTATTAACATGATCTGTGTTGCCCCTATACATAAACTCGGGTCTGTAACCAAATATATCACAAAGTCGGTGGTGTTCTTTTACTCTGAATGTAATATATTTTTATTATCAACGCAACCAACACGGTGTAATTATAATATCAATCCAATAATCTTTTTATCAATATAATATAGATTCAGATTTTTAGCACCACCAAGTGCAGGAACTGTTTATTTAGCAGCATATCAACCTGTTATGTGTTATTTAATGCTGATATTTGGGTGCATTAGTAATTTCTTTTGCAATAATGTATTCTGGTATTTTTACTATAAAAATATTTATATCTTCATACTGTTTGACTTCAGTATAGGGGTTAACTATTTGACCATATGCTGAATCCTAACTGGTTTTACCAACCCGGGTCGGAGTGGTTCCCAGAACAACGGCAATTAAGAGGTGGTCCCACGTTCCTCAAAACCTCCTGATCAGAGACCCTGTAGCCAGAGGTAGTTTGTCGACATACCCAGGACGGTTAGTGAAATAAACCTTTCATGTGCCTCCAGTATGCTACCCAGATCTCACATACATACAACAATGAAGACAGATTAATGTATTGTAAACCTTCAATTTCGTCTCAATTAAATGTTTTTTCGTGTGTTTTTTCTTTTAATAATAGACTACCAGATGATATTTAACTATATACTTGGTCTACTGAGGAGGTTTTCTGTGCCTAAAATGTACACGGACTGTTCAGTCATCTTCTCGTCCAGGATTTTACTTTGCGTAATATATTGGCTTCTTTCCACTGGGGTTGATGAGCAGATTTTTCTTTTCATATATTATCGACCATGCCTGACTACCATGTCCGTAACTAACAATAGCGTATCTATGATAATCTATCCTTACTTTTATGGGGTGGGCTTTCTCGTCTTTCTGTACTTTGCCGTAATTGCATGGGATTGAATACATATATTTATGAGAGCTTCATTCGGTAGAAATATCTGGTGTAGAATAATGACTTTTATGAACAGTGTGTCCTCTGACTATTTTCAAATGCATCACTTGTATTTGGCAGGCCGGTCGTGGCAAATTTTTTATTGCGTATTGTTTACTGATTCAACGGAGTACTTAGAAAAGAATACACACATCACTTTTTTTTAAGCAGGGCATTTTTTGTTTAATCTAAATATTGTCCACAGGTGGAGTATCCCAGAATGCCAGTTATGAATTCGATATGGCAAAATGAAGCAATTATATAAATTTAAATATCTGAGAAGTGTTTTAACAGATGAAAGAACATCTGATGCCATATTCCGAAATCAGTGTTAAAAAGCGAATCATGGTTTCTATAAGCTAAACAATGTATTAAAAAATTAGAAAATTAGAAACAAAGTACCTATTGATAAGCTGGTATGTAATGTCACTCATCCTACGAGATCTGTCTGAAAATAACAGGACTGATCACGTGCTTCCATGTGAGAGGCATCTTTCGCAGTGATTTCTTGCCACAGAGCCAGGTGATCAATCAGCAAGTCGACAAAGTCATCCTGCAATATTTGCTTCTCTCAGTGCGCAAGAAGAGGCGAGAGTTGTGGCACGATAAATCCTGCTCACAACGCCCTGGGTATGATGTAGTACAATACGAATAGAACATCACAGTACTGGAACAACCTCTCTATTCACCTGATCTTGCTACGTGTGACTCTCCATAAGCTCAAGGGGATCATCATGATGTATCCGCCCAAGAGAGAAAAGAAGCGTGACAGAGAAGGGTGGGAAAATACATTAGACTCGAGGGGGATTATTTGAATAGGTGACCATAGAGTTTTTTTTTTTGTTTTTTTTTAATTGAAATAATTTGTTTATGACAGCAATCTCTTTACTGTTCAAACAGGCATCGTATATGGTAGAGCATACTGGACAATTTCTTTACATGTGAAGAAGAGAAACGAGGTTACAGTGGTGTGGTTGTGCAGTATAATACTGAGAATATCATGGACTAAGCATATGAACAACGAGGAAGTTTTAAGGAGAAAGTAAACAAAAAGGACACTTATACTTAGAATCGGAGAGTTTAAATTTTATACGATAATGAGAAAAGAGGGCTTGGAGAATTTGTCACTCACTTGATACACTGGAGGCATAAGAAGAGATGGAAACAGTTTACAGCACCCGGTATTACCAATTGGTCAGTCATCTAGATACTAACCAGGCTAAAAGTTGCTTAACTTTGATGAGCTTACTTGGGCTTGTGTTTCAACGTGATGTTGGTATAAGATGCAAATAAAAAAAAAAATTCCAGAAAGTTGGAAGGCGTTCTAACAGCAGACAGACTATGTGACAGAAATCCAAAATGGCATTATAATTCTTTACAAAAAAGGAACCAAAGTATTGGGAAAGATATAAGAAAGAAAAAAGAAATGTGCTAATAATATCTTATAGGGCAAGAATGCAAGAGAAGTTTCTATAGAGATGAAGAGAAAGCTTGAGGAAACAGAGATGTGGTTCTACAGAAGGATACTGAGAATAACATGGACAGTGCATATGGGCAATGAGCAGATCTTAAGGAAAATCTAAACAGAAGGACCTTTTCATTATTTACATTATTCAGCCTGTTACCCCCATCTTTATCCTCATGTTCATTGCCATATTCACAACATTTCAGCCTCTATATCTCTGAGATGAGGTATTATGATTACTTGCATTATTTACATTATTCGGATTATTATCCTCATCTTCATTGCCATATTCACAGCATTTCAGCCTCTATATCTCTGAGATGAGGTATTATGATTACTTGCATTATTTACATTATTCGGATTATTATCCTCATCTTCATCGCCATATTCACAACATTTCAGCCTCTATATCTCTGAGATGAGGTATTATGCTTACTTACATTATTTACATTATTCGGACTGTTATCCTCATGTTCATTGCCATATTCGCAACGTTTCAGCCTCTATATCTCTGAGATGAGGTATTATGATTACTTGCATTATTTACATTATTCGGATTATTATCCTCATCTTCATTGCCATATTCACAGCATTTCAGCCTCTATATCTCTGAGATGAGGTATTATGATTACTTGCATTATTTACATTATTCGGATTATTATTCTCATCTTCATTGCCATATTCACAACATTTCAGCCTCTATATCTCTGAGATGAGGTATTATGCTTACTTACATTATTTACATTATTCGGACTGTTATCCTCATGTTCATTGCCATATTCGCAACGTTTCAGCCTTTATATCTCTGAGATGAGGTATTATGATTATTATATTATTTACATTATTCGGACTGTTATCCTCGTAGAAAGGCTTGTGTAAATGGATGACAGAACGGGAGATTGTTACAATTGGAAAATGATAATTTTGTTTTTGTTATCGTATCAACCTCAAAGCAGGCGATAATGCCCTTAAAACGGAAGGGATTGCTGGAAATGAAAAACAAAATGAGAAGATATTTTGTGAAGAAACCAGAACGTAACCCTAAGCAAGGAACAATTGATAAAACTGGAATCCTGTTCAAAAGATGGGGTTGTCGTTAAAATGTTCTAGATAATCATGGTTACCAACGTACAGCTGGACACAGGACATAAAAGAAGTACAGATTGGATATATTTTCAATAGACCGGGTCTTTTCTTTTGGATAGAAATCATTTATCGAAATGCTGGAACTTGTAAGGACTAACCAACCTATAAGCCTAACCCGGCCTTGTTGCAACCAACGCTCCCGGTGGATAAATAGATAAAAATAAAATATAATAAATATATGCAAAATACAAATAAAAACTTTCCGATAATTACACACCGTATATTTGCGTTGAATCAACCTGGAATTTCGTAGTATTTAACATTTGAAAAGAAAGGAATGAGACAAAAGATTTAGTTGTCCGTTATAGAAATCGTTTATTTTGTGGAGGAAGAAACCTAAGTAGTTGTATGTCATATGGAAAATAAGCTAAAATGATTTATTGATAACATCGTGTAATCTGTATTCAATCGCGATGTAGTAAATGCGAATTTCGTTTTCTTTCTTTACATTGTTGCTAGTCGGATTTCAAAGGAGAGGAGTGAATTATGAAGGACTTAGTAATTTTCATTACGTTCATTGTGTTAAGAAAGAAACTAAAGTCAAACGAATTCAATTGATTTCCTTTTGAATCCAATGGCTGCCTTCGATTTGATACTTGTTTTGAAAATGACTGGTTGGAGTATTCAAATACAATTTGGAGTGAAAGAGCGTGTTATAAAAACAATTCATGGAAGTAGGCCATCACCAGCTACTTAGTGGCGTCTCGTTTAGAGCAGACTGTTTTCCAAAAGTTATTTTTTTACACTATTTACATTATTCGAACTATAGTCCTCATCTTTGTCGCCATATTTATTTATTACAACGTTCCGGCCGTTGTACGTTCCGGGGTTCTTTAGGTGGTTGTAATGTCGAACTGAACCCTTTATTTCACTCACTGGGGTAGACTGTTATAGCTCCACGCGCCATGTTTAATGGATGTCAGTTATCTCCTGTTAATTCCCTATATATATATATATATATATATATATATATATATATATATATATATATATATATATATATATATATATATCTGTTAAAATGCAATGACAAAGTCATTTTATCCAGCGTACTTCTTTACATCATATATATATATATATATATATATATATATATGAATAAAAAGAAAGAACAGTAAGATATATAATCCGGTGTTCTTATAGATATTTTTATTTTTACAAAATAGTGCTCAATGTAAATTTACAGAGCATTAATATTATAAATAAATTGATTTAAAATATGTTTTTTTTTTCCGCTACACAGTTCTAATCACGTTTCAAAAATGGAAGGACCGAATTTAATTTTTTAATTAAATTAAAGAATTGTTCCATTTCATCCTCAAACGAATTTTTACTTTTAATTCGCTTTGAGGATGAAATGGAACTAATATCTTTTAATTTAATTACAAAATTAAATTCGGACCTTCCATTTTTTGAAACATAGTTAGAACTGTAGCGGAAAACATATTTAAATCAATTTATTATATATATATATATATATATATATATATATATATATATATATATGCGTATATGTAAAAGTTATGGATATCTATGTAAAGATTCAATATAAATATAAATAAACGGAAAGACAAGAGACGACCCTTATATACCAAAGCGTTTCGTTCTTTGAGGAACTTTATGAGAGCCAGGGCAAAAATTTAATTTAGTAAAGTGTGTTTTTAAAGAGAAGTAATGCAGAGAAAAGATAAAATAATGTTGTTTTATAATTTTGAATTAGCAAACGCTCTAAAATATTCTCAAAATCTTCCTCTCCAAAGAAAGGTAAATTATGGATGATGCTGAGCGTGGTAACATTTCCAAATCTTAAAGGAATCTGTGAAAATATTGCTGTTGTTCTTGCTCTCTTTTTTAAACTCCTTTTCAGTTTGTGTTGATTATTCTTAGGCTGACGTTGTTAACTTCGAAGCTAGCGTATTTAGTGTAACGAGTAAGTTGCTACTCCAGCATTAGTATTTGTGATATAAACATCCCCTAGTTTAGAGAGTAGAACAGGTATTCATTTTCGATTACATGTTGGAGGAGAATTGAATCTATTTGCCAAAGCTTCAGGTTTTGATACCAGATCGTTTTAAAGTGATATCAATAGAATATTATCAGCTTCGTACCAGTGATCATAGGTTTTGATATCCACCAACCTTCATTTATGTTGCAGTGTTTGTAGTACTGCTGTATTTTTAAATACTGGGACCTGATTTTCCCATACGTTAGTGAAGTGAACAGATATTATATTTTGATCCCAGGATGAATAACATAAACGGTTCTGAACCTCTGTAAAGGAATTATAGATTTATATGTATACAGTGTACTTACCATCAAACTGTACTTCCCCAAGATGAAAGAATACTGATCTCTCTGAAGAATAATTATATCTTCCTTGTTTTTCTTTCTTTTCTTAAAGTCTAACAATGGCATTTATCAAATGTTGTATTATTTTACGAAATATTTATAGAGCTTTGATGAATTAACAGTATAGGGTATGCATAATTAGGGGTCAAATGTGAAATATTAAATTCATATCACGTGAATAAATATGCCTGATAAATGGAGAACTTTATACTTTTCGGAAATCAACTTTGCCAGACTATAAATTATTTTCTTGAAAGTCGCCCTTCATTTGATTAATATTCGAATAGATACGTAAGTCATGAAGAAATGTCAATATGACTCGATATATTTATACGGTGGTATGTCCAATATGATTTATTACAGGTTGAGCCATTTTTTTTTTCATTCCCTTCTCATTGGGTCGAAGGAATTTTCATCCCTTACGTTCTTTGTTTGTTAAAATAGATATTATAAATATAACAGTGTTCCTCACAGCAATAATTTTGTGAGTCATCGTCTGATAAATAATATTTCCTACGATTCATGCATTTTTCTCGGGTGTTGAATAGTAATCGCTCAACATACTGCCCGTTTCTTTCACCACCAAAGCATACTCCGCAAATCGTTCGACACTTATAGGCCAGTCAAACTATTCAAACAAAATCTTTGGTCAGTCAAACATCATCACACGCAAAGTCATGTCGTTGACGCGTGTTGTTTACTGACGTAACACACACACAAGGGAGGGAGTGTCGGAGGCAAGGGATATTGTCATGCCGAAAGTGCCCAAGAGGGAGTCCATATATTTTTGTGGTTCTCCACCAGAAAGAGACAATTGCCAACGTACACGGCTAATGTTTGTTTCTGCGCTGAAGGGACGGTTTAGTTTAAGGGTCGGGGTTGTAAAGAATTGGAAAAGGATTTCGAGAGAAGCCAATTTTGCGCGTAAATACGCAATATAGATGAAGTTAAGTGGTCGGTCGAGGCGGAAATCGACACAGCAAGGCGAGAAAAAAAATGTTTGAAATGAATGAGGGGTAAAATGGAAAGGAAACCAGCCCAAGTCAGTGCTTACTCGTACGGATTTACATCGATGTATTTGTGTATATTAGAAAGAAAGAAATTCAATGCGATCACGTCGGTTAGAGGGTTTTGGCAGTTTAGAGGGAGGTGAAGCCTTTGTGTTGTTCTATTAGCATGTGACAAATAAAACAGGTTACTTTGTGATAGCTAACCAGCAAGCGACCGGCAACAATGCAAAGCAGTGTACGGTCGAAAGGACTATTAATCTACGCATGCGCGCGAATTTATGTAAGCTGACCGGTGGGCTTCGCTGAACGTGATTCTGATGTTTGCGTTTCCCAAGGCAAAGGTACAACATGAACATTTAGAAATTGTTCATTCTACTAGAAGAACCTTCTCGAAACACCACAGAAATGGCCGGCTCGAATAGATATATGTACGCTTCTACGCATTTAGACATCCTGATAATACACTTGCTCTCTCTCACACACACACACACACACACACACACACACACACACACACACATACATATATATATATATATATATATATATATATATATATATATATATATATATATATGTACGTGTATGTATGTATGTAAGTGTAAATTGCGTATATTTTAGCAGCATGTATTCATTAAGACATGTCGCATTAAATAATTTAGACGAGTTTCTGTCTATATTTCTGAGATGAGGTATTATGTACACTGCTTACATTATTCAGACTATTGTCCTCATCTTTGTTGCTATATTTATCACAACGTTTCGGCCGTTATACGCTTCAGTCTTCTTCAGGTGGTTGGAATATCCAACTGAATCCTTTATTTCGCTCCCTGGGGTAGTCTGTTCTAATGGATGTCAGTTATCAGATATCTTCTGTTAATTCACTTCTCCAATTTCTCCACCGTCTTAACCAGGTATTAAACTCTGTGCCATGTGTCGTCAAGGACACATGGCACAGTGGATAAAGGCGTTAGTTAGATCCAGTGACAGGACCTAAAGAGTGTACAACGGCCGAAACGTTGTGATAAATATGGCATCAAAGATTAGGACAATAGTCCAAAGAATGTAAATATTAGAAAAGATTTGCCCACTTATTTTTAATAGGATCCACTCCTAATTATTTTCTTAGCATCCTTATTAAAGGAAGAACGAAAATTACCATATAGATGCATATTCTTTGTATTGCTAGTACTTTTAGCATTAGAACAATATCACCATCAGTGTCTTCTCATTCATAATACAAAAATTCGTTCTATTCATCATTTTTCTAAGCCAAAAATTATGCATCAACATGCTACTGTTCTCTCTTCCTTTAATAAGTATACAAAAGAGACTTGTCCGTAATTACTTGTCTAAATTATTCAATGAAACATGTCTTTATATATATATATATATATATATATATATATATATATATATATATATATATATATATATATATATATATATATATATGGATAAAAGAGAAGGAATATAGTACTTAACCGACGCCATTTTGTACTCTCAAGGACTTTGTCAAGGCTTTATATATTGGACGTATTATGCTATATATATATATATATATATATATATATATATATATACAAAGAAATAATCACACATAGAATCAATCAATAATATTAATGGTATTATTGGCGATATCCATCGCTAGTAGTGTATAATGTATGCATTAAAATACTATTAATCCATAGAGTGACGTGATCCTCATCTATAAAACTGTTGTCTGTTGTTTCCAGTTTATATTTTTTTAAAATGCAAGTACTTTCGAATAATCATTTATTCATCGTCAGGCATATCTTTTCCTTATAAAATCAAAAACTTGAAGACGAAGTAATTGTTTGTCGACCGAAAGATGTTTTTTTTTAGTATGTGCTATTATTGACGGTTGTGTACAATATCGGAACGTGCAAAGACGCAACGCTAAGTTTTTCAAAATTTTAAGTGAGAATTTTATTTGAATTTTTCTTGTGATGTGATAAATCCACGTATTCTATTTTTACAAGTGTTTTCAGTTAATATGTCATGAACTAAGTATATAGTTCAATTAATATAGTGTCATGTCTTAGTAGTAGTTTTTTTTATATGAATTTTTTTGTACTGCGGATCGATAGTTTTTTATAAACATAAAACATTAGGCAGCATATAATTTATATACAAACAAATAATCACATATAGAATCAATCAGTAATATTAATGGTATTATTGGCGACATCCATCGCTAGTAGTGTATAATGTATGCATTAAAATACTGTTAATCCATAGAGTATACAATTCCAGAGGCGAGGATACCATTAGTTTATCAAGGCTTACTACTTTCAAACTCAATATCCACAAAAAGTAATATGTTGGTAAATCATAAGAAAAGGGTTAAATCTATCATTTCAGCCTTTCAAGGTCTACAGTACAAACGTCCATTTTGTACCATAATCTAATCATAATCCAAACAGTATTCAGTTTAAGAAAAAAGGAATTTAATATTACTAGCTCAATTTAAGTTTCGCCAAACTTTAAATTAGCACACTCCGTACCCTACACTTGCTTTGACTGAGTTTTCAACAACCTGGTGAACATTCAAGAACTTTCTCTAATTTACAAGCCATGATAAACCAATGACATCCTCAGCTTTGAGTCTGTAAACACAGGCAGCATAATAAATCCAACATTGCCTTGATAAAGTCCCTCAGAGGACGAAATACCTCGGCTAAGTATAGTTATTCATCTGGTCCCTTTTACTTATTTTGTTTCATCTACAGGTACACTCAATATGAGAATATTTACACACACACACACACACACACACACACACACACACACACACACACACACACATATATATATATATATATATATATATATATATATATATATATATATATATATATTCCTCTTGAATTTTATTAAAAAAATATACATGTATGGGTATTTATATATTTTGTATATGTATGTATATTTACCACTAATATTATATATATATATATAATAATCATAATAATAATAAAGTTTAAACACTTTAAACTGCATTTCGTCTTTCCAGTCTTAATCAGGTGAAAAACGTAAGAAAGAAATGTATGTATTTTTGTGTCTACTTAAATAATTAATTATTTTACTATTTTCTTAGGTGACTAGGTTCTAGATTCTATTTTAAACACAGATTGTCTATACGGAAAACACAGGAACAGATCCAAATATATATAACTCTTTTATTTTCAACCCATTCCGAAGGACTGGATGAGGATTTGCCTTGAAGTCATTTCAGAAAAAAAACTACATGAATTTTTTTGATTTCGAACCCTTCTTAAAATTAAATGAGGATTTACTGTTAATTGATATATATATATATATATATATATATATATATATATATATATATATGTGTGTGTGTGTGTGTGTGTGTGTATAAAAATATATATATATATATATATATATATATATATATATATATATATATGTAATATATTATATATATTATTATTTATATATTATATGGGGGTACTTATTAGAAAGCGCTCAATATCAGAGATAGAGCTAATATATTTGTTTGATTGATGTGCGTTTGTGACCCTGGGTTTATATTTTGCGATCGTCAGAGAAACGATGTCTGACGATCGCAAAAGCGTGAAATCCGTGGTCAAAAACTCACATCAATCCAAACGTATATATATATATATATATATATATATATATATATATATATATATTTTACCATATTCCGCTACCTTGAAATCTGAGGTCACAAACTCACATCAATCCCAATATATATATATATATATATATATATATATATATATATATATATATATATATATATATATATATATATATATCACCATATTCCGCTACCTTGATTTAAAAAAAATCGGTATCTTCATTTGATTTCCTCACGGTTTATTTTTTAAAATAATTTTATTTTAAATTATCGGTGACGGATTAAATAAAATATACATACTTTCTTTTCACCCACTTCATGTATAGAACAGGTCAAAATTTCAGATTTCTAATTCAAAAGTTTTTTAGTTTGGAAATTTTAGTATAGCTAATTTTTCTTGTTGAAAAGCGTTGCATATGTTGCTATGATTATTGTAAGGTTTTCCATTTTTTACAAAATAATTTTTTAGTTTACAATCGGATTTTTTTCTATTTAATTTTCACACATGGTTGGCTAATCTATTAAAATTTCTAATTGTGTCAGCTCTTTTTAAATGTTACCCTCATATATATATGTGTGTGTGTGTGTGTGTGAATAAAGATTTCAGTGAACAATGTTTGTTTTCTTGTCATTTTCAATGTAATTTAATTTTTCAATTCTCTTACAAATCGTTGATCAAAATGGTAACGCTCTCTCTGTATGAATCTAGCAAAACATAATTCCTGATAATGATCTAGACGGAGGAAAGGACAAGATCAACAAAAAAAAAAAGAACTTTGATGCATGTGTTCCCAATTTCTCTCTGTCCAGATGTGCACTACATTAATCTCCATTAAAATTTGGAAAAAAGGAGGATAGAAAAAAGGAGGATCGCTTAGAGGATCGCTTGTCTCTTAAAGAATGAAAAACAACTATTCGGTGGATTTGTAATCGAATATTAATATTATGTCGTCATCCTCGTTGCTTACTCGTATTTGGTTTGGCTTCACAGTAACTGTTTGTTGGTGCTGCGATGGGAAAATCCGCTCAGGGACGATGCTTGCTAACGAGAAATTACCAAGCACATATATTGAAACCAAAAGGGAGATTAACCCGAAATACAGATTTTGTGGTGAATAAAAATATGAAGCTTTTAGAGAAAAGAAACAGCAAGAAACTGGTGTGAACATCAGGCAGGCACGCTTACAGAGATAGGGTATGTATAATTTTATAGGATTTTACAATACACACACAGAACAATCAAAGCTGATGACCGGGATATTATAATCAAATACCACAAGAAGAGAATGCTCTATCTTATTTACATGGCAGCCACTTTAAATTGTAATGTATCTTTAAAGATCTTCAAAAAATTATCAAAATATAAGGCTCTTGAAATGGAAATCTCAAAAATGTGGCACATAAGGACATCGATAATTTTTGTAATAGAGAGTGGCAGCACAGATTTGCCATTTATTGTATCGTTAGAAAAATTTTCTTAATTATCAAGTTCTTCCTAACAGGTAGTTTCTTGAAAATTGTTAATATCCAGTATACTAAAGTCCAAGAGATCAATAGAGGCATACCTCAAGTTTCTCTTCTCAGACCGACTCTCTTTCTCTTTTATGTTAACGTCTATTTATTTATCTATCGATCAATGTTCATAACTACCGTAATTCCCCTATCAATAATACGCCTTCATCCATAATACGCACCCCCTTAAACTGTTCTGAAAATGTGGGAATATGCTTATACTCACGTATAATACACACCCCTTGATTGGTAATCAAACTCTATAAATTGTACCTCACCAATTTCATTACTGCCAGCGTTTCCTAATCTTATTGAAAAAAATGTTTTTAAACATAGAATAATAATATTCGAATTTAGTTTTATAATAATTCTTATTTTGTTTTAAATTTGTAAGTATGTTTAGGTACATATGATTGTATTGGTCATCCTTATGGGGTCGCAATCGCCGAATGTTAGTGTCAAATTTTCTTAAGTTTGTAGTAAGAACTTATTTTGCGACTGAAATCGACCTAAGAAACGGTAATTTTTTAAAGAGTTTTTTGTAGCTGTACATAATACGCACCACTACTTTTGTTTATTTTTTTTTAGAAAAATTATACATAGGGAATTACGGTATTTTTGTTAATCATTTCTCCACAAGCAAGGCAATAATGCCACTAAGACGCAAGGGACTGCTGAGAGGGAAAGAGAATGAAAAGAGCAACCGGAACCCAAACCCAAATAGGGTACAAAGGATAAACCTCTACTCCTGTTCAAAATGCCAGTGAGAAGTATGAACGGGGAGAAAAAAGACATCGACGGTAGAATTAAAGAACCGAAAACCATATTATTCGTCCCTCAGGATTTTGTTTCTGTTAAAGTGATCAACATGTTGACAATAGCCTGGAATATTTGCAAATTAATCTAAGGAGACAGATGGGCCAATATTTTGCTGGCGACGGGTGCTCTCTCTCTCTCACTCTCCTCTCTCTCTCTCTCTCCATTCTTGTAAACAAGGCATACAACTAACACCTCTCCTTGGATGGGAAAACATTTCTCTTTTAGGCAATGGTTTAAAAAGCTTCGACAAATTTAGAATGTAGCTTGTCTAAACATTTGCCATGAAAACAGCAATAGATTAGGCTAGCAGCGATTTCTCTGTAGGAAATTACTTGTATGGTGGTAAATAATTCATCACCCACAAGGCGGATTAAAGGCTATTGAAATTTAACAATTTTGGTAAGTAAGGATTTGAGTAATATATCGCAATAAGAAGATATTTTTGTTTTGCACCGACTCTTGTAAATAAAGAAGCATTTCCGAATATATGATCAAATATATAATGTTCATGAGTTATTCCCATTTGAAATGATAAGATAAGTTATTTCAGGTCCTGTAGCAAAATATCTCTTTGATTAATTATCAACGAGTGTGTAATAGTTTTACTTCTTTCAAACAAGACATATTCAATAGTTTTTATTTTGTATTATATTTAGAATGATAAACCTTACATGCACCCGTCCAGTGATCTCACCTTCAGCTATATAACGATTCAAAACCCCTCATTCAGACTTGGCACTGGAGTTCAATAATCAATCCATGCGTTCTGAATCGCGTAAAGGAAGAACTGGGGAGACGGATGACGATGTGGATTGACTGACCGAGAGAAGGCGAACGATCCGAAGGCGGCTATGCGAGGTCCAAGTACTTGGTTTGGCGACACACTAACTGTTGTCGAGGTTAGGACGCGTCAGAAAACATTCAACATTTGGAGATGCAGTGATCGGAAAATAATAATAATAATAATAATAATAATAATAATAATAATAATAATATTGATGATGAAAATCCTGGTGAGACAGAAAAGAAAAAATACTTAGAAAGATCTGTGGGGGAAAAAAGGTTAGAAAAATGTCGATCATGAAAATCGCATCTTCAACAGTGAGCAGGTAATGTATTTGGCTACGAGAAAATCATTCATGCATACAGATACAAGAACGTGCATGTGTTCCTTGTCCCACGTAAATACACCCACATACACACACGCACGCGTGTTTGTGTGCATGTCGGGTAGAAATAAAAAAAGAAAGAAAGACAAAGAGAGAGAGAATGAAAAATCGTGAAGGAAAAGAAAAGAGGTAGTAACTGAAAGAGGAGAGAAAGACAGAGAGAGAGAATGAAAAATCGTGAGAGAAAAGAAAAGAGAGAGTAACTGAAAGAGGGGAGAAAGACAGAGAGAGTGTAAACGAAAAATCGTGAGAGAAAAGAAAAAAGATAGTAACTGAAAGAGGAGAGAAAAGAGGTTGACCGAGAGAAAGGAAGAGAGTGAAGGAGAGATAGATGAAAAGTGAGCGTGGGAGAAAAGAAAAACGGAAAGCTGGCAAGAGGGTTTGGGTGGAATAAAAAGTAAGAGCTAAAATAGAAAAAGAAAGAAAAGGAAACGAGATTGAAGAAAGAAAGAAAGAATAAAAGAAAGAAAGAAAGAAAGATGAACAGAAAAAGAGTAGATAGTTATATCTTCATATGTCTGTGTTGGGTAATGAAAAAAAAAAGAAGCACATAGAGAGAGAAGGAGAAATCACGAGAGAATGAGATGAGAATAATAATAATAATAATAATAATAATAATAATAATAATAATAATAATAATAATTAGGACGGAGAAATTGAGTGGAGAGATAAATGTTTTAGAAAGGAGAGGTAGTGTTTGGACAAAGAGAAAAGAGAAAGAGAAGTGGGAACTGAAAGAGAGGGTAAAGTCAGAAAGAACGAGAAAATGGGAGATTGATAGAGAAAGGGTGGAGGAGAGAAATAAAAAAAAAACATAAATCTAGCAGGAGAGTCAGAATGAAATGAGAACGATAGGAGAAAGAAGAGCTAAAGTACAAGAAAAAAGAAAGAAAGAAAAGGATACATGAGAGAATAAGAGGTCGAGAGAGAGAGAGAGAGAGAGAGAGAGAAATGAACAAAAAAGAGTCATGAGGGTTAGAGAAGAACATGGAGATTAAGAGGAAGTAAAATTCAATGAGGGCGTAAGAGCAAAGGAAAACAAAACGATTCATGCAGTATGAAAAGAGACGAAAGCAAAAATCTTACTGGGTGTCGGGGAGACACATTCGATGTGTGAGTGAGGATGACCGAGTTCCTCTTTTGTACCAATTACAAACAACGTCTTAAATAAAGATGACGGTAGGAACATTTCCACTTTAGCGTATCGAACAAAACTTTTCTAGTTGTTAGTTTAAGTGCCACTTCGGTTAATAGTGCCGAGAATTATTTTGAAAAATAATAAGCCAGTCTTATCAAATAAGCAATATGCCAGGAAAAAATGAAATAATATAATTAAATACGACAAAGAAGAGTACAATTTTGTTTAATACTAATGGTAATTGTTATATTAGCCGTTTCCTTATATTGTCCGAGAAGCCAGTGCTATTGTCGGTTGAAATGTATAAAATCTTTCATCCAAACAATTTTTCCAGGAAAAAAAAGATTTCTCAAGTCGAGTAGCTGTTATCGCTCTTTCTACTATTGATGGATGTTTACGTCTTTTATTTGAAGTAATATCAACATCTTAAATTTGTCATTGTTTTCTTTTCCAATTACAAATCAATTGAACCTGTTTCTGCGTGTTGAAATTTCTCAACTGATATCTTTTCTCTTATTTATTACAAATCTTTGTTTGTGATTCTGTAGCGCCAGTCATTGTTACCATCACCATTAAGCTTCACTGGCATATATATATGGATATTTAATTGACCCCCCACCCCACTTAGGTTGTGACACAAACTCAGTTTTTAACGTGGGGACCCGAGAGTTTTCACTCGGGCCGCTGGTCTTAGCTGGTTGTTGCTTATCCAAGCTGGTCAGAGCTAGTCATAGACGTGATACCACCAGCACAGGGACGAGCCCTGGCTGACATATATATATATATATATATATATATATATATATATATATATATATATATATATATATATATATATATATATATATATATATATATATATATATATATATATATATATATATATATATATATATATATATATATATATATATATATATATATATATATATATATATATATATATATATATATATATATATATATATATATATATATACATATATATACATATATATACATATATATATATATATATATATATATATATATATATATATATACATATATATATATATATATAAAAAAAAAAATTTAAATATTTACATATATAAAAAAAAAAAAAATTTAAAGATTTTGACAGTTAGATTTAAGTTGGGAATATCCGAACAGTGACGTTCCATATCACGTGACGTCTGCGTCTCGCGAAGGACGCTACTTGCTAACAAACAGTAATTTTAATTTATTTGTAATAAAACAGTTATTTCTGATGAAAAATTGAGGACAATTTGAAATATCAAATATATATATAAATAAATAAATACTTTCATAAAATAAAACATTATAATTTTCAATTTGAAACTTTTCTCTCTCTCTATATATATATATATATATATACATATATATATATATATATATATATATGTATGTATATATATATATATATATATATATATATATATATATATATATATATATATATGCATATATATATATATATATATATATATATATATATATATATATATATATATATATATATATATATACATATATATATATATATATATATATATATATATATATATATACATATATACATATATATATATATATGTAACACATGCATGGAAGTACGTGGCTTAATAACAACTAGAACGGCCGTGAAAATTTCACGGATTTCCTATCTAAATATTCTGATGAATCTTAATTTTTTAGATAATGATTGAATAAGCTTTTGGCGAATTCTATGACAAGAAAGCATGTGTAGGTATATCCCCCATCTCATCGTTATAATATTTGAGCTTTACATCTTTAGCACCATATTGCAATAACAATCATAAACATGAAAGTTTGTCGTTATTTTAAGAAATGGCGACAAATGTTATGATTTGAAATTGACAATATTTTCCATTTGACTGAAACAGACGGTAAACACTTTTATCCCCCTTTCTTTCTTTAATTCGTATGTCTTATTCTTCTACGCCGTCAAAACGGAATAGTCCATCATTTATGAGGTATTGGCAGCAGATGTTAAACACTTCTATCTTCCCTCCATTCTTTCTAGCTAAATCTTCCTCTTACGAATATTCCACTTAATATTAATTTAAAAATAATTCGGCAGACGATTTTATTTTATTTATAGGAACTAGCTTTTACCATACTCGGTTTCCATCGTTTGATACCATGCATCTGAAGCATTTCGATTTTTTTATCGAGATCGCTTCTCGTTCTTTTAGCTCAAATAATATTAACCCTAAGCAGAACCTCTCCTCCGAGAGGCATCTGTGTTTATTGCAGAAGGCTCCCCGAAAAGGGGAAATGCCGAAATGGATTTTGGCAATTTTTCCACGGTATTGCTGTAAACCCATTTTAAATTGCCCGTGTTATATTCGGTAATGACCTAAGTGAAAACGTAGTATCTTTTCTCATCAGCTTAATCTAATTCTTCCCTCTCTCTCTCTCTCTCTCTCTCTCTCTCTCTCTCTCTCCTACGTCTATCTTCTTCCTTCATTTTTTCATCCACTCCTCAAGGACATATGACCCTTCTAAGGTCGAAACATCTATAGTCTCAGAACTTTGACTGACGGAACACTTTCGGACAAGTGAGCTTGTACGAATGCTGGTGTGCGTTCGTGCTTAGTAATATCTTTAGGTGGTTGAATGAGTCTTGGCTTGCAGGGTTTTCCTTGTGGCAACTGATGATCTGGCAATGTCAGATGTCAACGCAGTAAGATATTTTCCTGGACTCTTTCCTGATAAATCACCAAGCAAGAGAAAAGTGAACGTAGTTGCAGAATATTCTTTTTTCGTCCGACCGAAATTGAAGGATTTCTGGTGGTGTGTAAGTGAGAACTTTCTTTCGACCTGCCAAATTCGTCGTCTGTTTCCATGTCTATAGACATAGGTATATGCTGTATATGAATGAACTTCAAATAAGTTCGTGTCAAATTGTTCTTGTATGTTTTCTTATATTCGTTCTCCATCTTTAATACTCGACTTTAAATGATCCACTAGTGGTTGATAAGTTGTAAAGCAAAACAAACATCTTTAGGATGACGCTGGTATGTTAAAAGCTGCCATTATTTCTATGTGCTGCTGTTTTGTCTTATTGAAGACTAAAATTTCAACGTTCAAGTGATTTATATACAGGCTGCAACGGAAAACAAATTCTTTAAATTAAGCATATTTTCTTGAAAACAATGGTATGAACTTGTAAGCGAAGGCATTTAAATTTTTGTTGACACCAGATGTTGAACTATATTTGAACAGTCAGCGAAGATTTCCTATTAAAATATAAGTGTCAAAATAGCCATAGAGCTAACACGTCACTAGTAGTAAGTATTTGCTATTGTCACTGTTTACAGGCATATCCGACTTAGTAATGTGAATCATACATCCGCGTGATATATTTTTAACTTCTCTTCCCTGTATATTCTTCTTCTTTTGCTGCTGCTGCTGCTCGGTCTATGATATTTTCAGCATCTATCTGTAGAACCACATTTCTGTCCCTTTTAAACCCGTTGCGGAAATTGTGCAGCATTCAATGCCATAAAGGAGGAATGATACAACATTTCAGTACTCTTTTCTTTGTTTCCAGCGATATTTTTCTGTTTATTAATTCTTTGCTAAGCTTTTGGAAGGCATCTTTCGGTATCCAAATGCGTCTTCAGATTTCCGTGTCGCCCTTTCCGTCCTCTGCTAATAAACTTCCCAGGTAAATTGTTGCACCTGTTTGAATTCGTTATTTCTAAACTGTAATTTGCATATTGGGCTGTCGCTTTCGTTAAGAAGCATGCATTCAGTCTTCTTGCAAACGATGCTTAGTACTTTCTTCTTGCTTTCCTACAGTATCTTCTGCAGGAATTCTTGTACTTTCTTTTCTGTGCCTGCTATCAATACTGTGTAAACTGCACATATGATAGGTCAAAAAAATCTCCTGAGCCGACCAAACATAGAAATGAATAGATATGGGAACCAGTAATAAGGAGTGCCAGAAGAAAAGCGATAATAACAAAAATTGCAGTATGAGCTCTGGTAAAAAAAATGCAATGATAACCATAAAAATTGCAATATGAGCACTGGTAAACAACGGTTGTTGAAGACATTAGGTTTATAATACCCAGAAATTCATACATAGATGTCCTCAAGGACACATGGCACTGTGGATAAAGCCGTTAGTTAAAACCAGTGACAGGACCCACGGAATGTGAGTTACCTGGTTAAGAACTTTGAGAGAAGAATTAACAGGATTAACTGACATCCATTAGACATGGCACATGGTACAAGAACAGTCTACCCCAATCAGCGAAATAAAGGGTTCAGTTCGACATTCCAAACACCTGAAGAAGGCCGGAGCGTATAATGGCCGAAATGTTGCGATAGTCAAAGATGGGGACAATAGTCCGAATAATGTAAATAGTGTACATCATACCTTATCTCAGAGATATAGACAGATATGCATATCTGATGTTGTTAATATTGTAACCGCCAATAATGATTTTTGGTAGGACTTTTAATTCTATCAATATGGCCTCGGTGTATAGATTTAAAAAGATCTGGTAAGAAGTAGCATCCTTGTCTTACACTGAACTCATTTTCCATCCTTATGCTGAAGGTTTGCTGCCAGCATAGGTTACGGATTATTCTAATATCCATCCCACATACGTCAAGGTTACCTAACAGTTGCAGCAGTTCTTCATGACGCTTTTGCATCACATATAAAAAAATATGTATACATAATTTTTGCATGTGTATTGTGCTTTCTTATATTCTGAGCTAAATAGAGATTTCCTTGTTTCAGTGTCTTTAACATACCCACACTGTTTTGTCCTATTTCCGGTCTGATTCTGCTACGCGTTTTATTCATCAGGATTCGGATGATAAGTTTTGTTCTATGGCTCATTAGGTTAATTGTCCGACAACGTTCATATTTGCACTTGGCTTCTTACTTGGGGCTATCAATATGGAACTATTTAGGTTTTCCAGTAAGTCGACAATGTTGTATCTTTCTGTTATTATATCTGATCACCACTTTATCCGATAAATATAGCATACCTTCAACTATATTTCTTCATATATATCTATTTTTTTAATTTTTTATATTTTATATTTTATTTTTTTTCTCTTTTACCCATGCGCCTCCCCGAGCTACGACTACTATCCCCATACCAACTGTACCAACGTAACTGTCCGGGTTTCAATTCTCGGTAGTGGATGTGCACTGCTGATGAGTCCCAAATATAGGACTAAACGGCCGTCCAGTGCTTTCTACATTCTGTTGAGGTTTCAGACTCGATGAATTACTTAAATATAGTTCTCAAAACTGACTAATAATTTCTATCATATATATATATATATATATATATATAGAAAGAAATATAGTTTTAAGGTGTGCTATATTTATGGGATAAAGTGCTCAATATCAGAGATAGAACGTATATATATATATATATATATATATATATATATATATATATATATATATATATATATAATAAAAGTAAACATTAAAGTCAAGACTCAGAGGCGACAGACTGTTTCATACGCCATCATTAGGCCCTGATGATTGCATTTAGCATGAAACAGCCTGTCGCTTCTGAGTACTGACTTCAATGTTCACATTTGTATTTACATACGATCTATCTCTGATATTCATCAGGATTCGGATGATAAGTTTTGTTCTATGGCTCATTAGGTTAATTGTCCGACAACGTTCATATTTGTTTGCACTTGGCTTCTTAGACGGGGCTATCTATATGGAACTACTTAGGTTTTCCAGTAAGTCGACAATGTTGTATATTTCTGTTATTATATCTGTATTCTTTGTCAATGGCGAAATCGTCTAAACTGTTAATATCTCTGATTCCGTCTCCTGCTGCTGCTTTGTTTCTCTTCAATTTGAATATAGCTGATGCAACTTCATATTTTAAGATTTCTGTGTATTGCCGTTTTTTTTCTCTTTCGTAGTAGAAAAAATATCCAACGGATTTGTTCCACTTCTGACGCATTTAATCTTTCTCTAATATATGTGTCCAATCTCTGGATGTTATCCAAATTGCTGATGAGCATGTCATTTGTCTTCTTAATTTTCTTATGTTTTTATCCATCCTTCAAATCTACAAATAAACCATTCGTTCTTGCATTGAATACTGTTGGCACATATGGTTTGGTGACCCGCTTTTCATCCCGAGATCCGAGACAAAATACAGAGACAGATATGCAACGGGATTGGTCCTGATGTGGCACCTCGACTCCAGTCTTTTTTCTCGCAGACGTGATCTGGCTTCTCTCTGTCTTTTCTACAAATATTTTCAAGGCAATTGCTCTGACGAGCTACTTTCACTGGTACCCCCAACTGCATGAATTTCAGCGTGCTACTAGATTGATATCTCGGTCCCAAACTTTCACTATCGAAACAGTTAAATGTAACCACCTCATCTGCTCCAAAACTATTTCTGTTACACTTCCAGACAGTGGAACCCCCTTCAACCTAATTGCTTATCCCAGCTATCATCTTCAAATATCGAAACAAAATGTCAATCGACATCTTCTGATGCCTTCATCCTGAACAGCCTTCTCTATATCGTTTCCTCAAACACTCCTCTTTATTCTTGTTCTCACTCTCTGTAAACCCTTGCGTCCTAATGACACACATGCTTTGCTTGGGGTGAAATGCTTTAAAAAATATCAGAATCTGTCTTATTTTAATTTGGGTGCACCCTTGGCCTCTTCAATTTCCGTAGATTCACTCTAGGTTTACAGATCATGGGAAGATGTACATCTTGGGTGTTCTTAAAACCAGCCGAGTTCGAATTCGAGTTGAATCCATTACATTTACTTACGTGCAAATCCCTTGGGAAAGATAAGAATCCTCCTCTTTTCACCTTATCTATGGCTAAATAACCGGACAGACTAGGTTCTGTAGCCTTGGATGGCAACTTGTCTACCGCAGAAAGAAATGGCAAGCTACTGTGGGAAAGAAATCTACCTCGTCAATCATGTATCGAAAGATACGTGATCGCCTAAACGTGTATAACGAATGAAACATAACTGACTGAATCCGAATTTGCCAAATATTTCGCATTCTTCATCCTTGCCTAATTTGGCATTCAGGTATTCCATGACGATTGCATTTTCATGCAACTTACAGCGAGAGTAGAGTAAAATTTCTTTTCATATACTTTCTCCTGTCGGTGTATAAACAATTATGTTGGATATATTGAAAAGATTTCTTTCAGTTTACCGCCAATAATTATTTCAGAGATTTGACATTATTTAATAAAACAATTCATCTAGTATCGGTCCTACTTCTCTTTCATTTTCGCTTCCTCTGCATATATAATCCTGTATTTGTCAATGGCAAAATCTCCATTGATTGCCCACCTTGTTTCACATACGCCTACAATATTAACGTTTATTCTATTTTATATTTCCTAAATGGACACATTGGTTTAGTGTTTTACATTCTATGCCCCGGGAGTTTTTTGTTTGTTTGTTTGTTTGATGTGAAAATCACTGGGTGGAGGTACGGTGAAACTTATCGCACATTACCAATAAAGTTCCAAGGTGTTTCATCCTCTTTATGCCGTTTCTACTAAGAGTCGCTGGATGAAGGTGTGCTTAAAACTGTTACATATGTCCCTCCTTGCCTTGCGAGGAATTAATTCCAATTGTCTTAACTCCCTTAACGCCGTTAACTTTCATGATTTGATTATTAAGAGTCATAATATTTTTTCAGGTATTGATAGTGGGGTATTTTCCAGTTGCCTCCTACTCTGTTGTTTACTGAGGTACCTGAGATACTAGGATTTGTGTAAACGCAACGTTTATATATTAATTTATATTATTTATTTTCACCTACCAGCCTGATAATATTATAAATCTTATTAAAGAAGAATTTGCACCCGTCGTAGCAGGATCGATCCCAGACGAAGGGCTCAAATTTTTTCTTTAATCAGTTTTGTCGAATATTCAGGACGGTAGATGAAAATAAATAAATATACTGTTTAATAAATAGTAATGCTTACTCAAATAAGAAAATCCACTAAAATAACGTTTAAATTGATACAAATCTGTGATATTAATAAAAATCTATTATATATATATGTATGTATGTGTGTGTGTGTGTGTGTGTGTGTCTGTGTCCGTATGTATATACACATACGCGTGTGTTCGCATATATGCGTGCGTTGGTACGCGTGTGGGCAAGCAGTTAAAAAATTTTAAATCTTGGTAGATTTTATCTAATCTATCTATCTATCTATATTCTGTTCATATTCATCTACCCGGAACTGTTTTACTACCGCTTTATAAAAGTACGAATACGCATAACCAAACTCCATGAATCTATCTATCTATCTATCTATCTATCTATCTATTCTATCTAGAGACGGTCTGGTCATATCACAGACGGACTATCTATCTTCATCTATCTGGTATCACAGTTCTCCTCAATGTATCTATTAGGCATCCGTCTCTTCTTCTTTATCTATCTATCTAGAAACCCGGTCTGACCGATTTAGTATCAGTCGGAGATTCTAACCTATCTAGGCCATCGAAGTCTGTTCAAAGAAAAAGAAGAATTTTTATCAAATTAATCTTTATCTATCTATAACGGTCCATACCATCTATCTATCTTAGAGAATCTATCGCAGAGGCGACAACGGACTGTTTTTTCATTCTCAATGGTTAGGCAATCGTCAGAAACCCGAAGATTTAGACGATAGCCATGTGTCTAGCAAGAAAAAAAAGCCTGTCGCCTCAAAGAACTCAATGCTGAGGCGGCAACTGTTTCAACGTTCATTTTCATATTTACATATTTTCATATTTCTATCTCTAATATTGAGCCCATAAATATAGCACCCCTTAAAAAACTATATATAAATATATATATATATATATATATATATATATATATATATATATATATATATATATATGCCTGTAAGTTTATATAAATTAAAGCAAACATCTCTGGAACAAGTCAATATAGGTAACTAAGACATTGTATAAAATGAACAAAAAAGTTAAAAGACGCAGAACACAGTTGTCTTGTAAATTCAGATCATGTTCATATATTTTAATACAGGCTCGTACAAGCACACATTTTAATATATATATATATATATATATATATATATATATATATATATATATATATATATATATGAGTATGGTTTTTTGTATTCATGTAGCTTTATTTATTTATATTTCGGAATGATTGTTTTTAGTTTGAAAGTAAATATAATTAACCTAACATCTCCAAAAGTTTGTAATTCTTAACGAAGTCGAATCTAATGATTCGTCGGCAAGGTGTGTCGGACATAATAGATTTGACTAATTGCCGACAAAGCTGATTAATTATTAACTGTTGTGTGTACTGATCAGACTCAGTCTCATTCGGATGTCTTTTAAATGTTTGCTTAAGTCAATTATCTCTTCAGATACTGTTTTTCCTGAAGCAGTCGACCTGAGGCAAGTTGAATCTTTCTTTGCTTTCTTTCTCTTGTACACTTTCCACTTCACACACAGACACACACAGAGACACACACAGAGATACACACATGTACGTATATATATTTTTCCTTGTTTATTTAAGTGATTTTATTCGTAAATATAATTTGCTTTCCACAGTAAATCTTGAGTAATCAAAGTATGGGCAGAAATAAAAATCAGTTTCTACTCATATTCAGTACTGAAAAATAACTATAAGAATCTCTAAGTAAAATTATGTTTCTACAGTTTTCGAATATAATGAAAAATTTCTTTCTTTCTTTCTTTCTTTCTTTCTATCTATCTATATATATAAAAGCGACAATTTTAGTCAAACTTCAGAGGCGACACACATATATATATATATATATATATATATATATATATATATATATATATATTTTTTTTTTTTTTTTTTTTGAACAATAAAAAAATATATTAAAAAATTAGAATCTTCAGACACACTGGGTTGTAGATTAATATTCTTTTATTCTTTCGTTTTTTTATTATTATTTCATTTAGATTTTCTATATACTTTTATATATATATATATATATATATATATATATATATATATATATATATATATATAAGTGAACATTGAAGTCAACACTCATAGGCGACAGGGTGTTCCATGCTAGACGCAGTCGTCAGGCTGCAGACGTTTGCATCAGGCATGAAACAGCCTGTCGCCTGTGAGTGTTGACTACAATGTTCACTTTATTTTATTTTCACATTGCTCTATCTCTGATATTGAGCACTTTATCCCATAAACATAGCACATCTTAAAAACTATATTTCTTCATATATATATATACATATATATATATATATATATATATATATATATATATATAGTCTACTATGTATATATATATATAGTCTACTATATATATATATATATATGTATATATATATATATAGTCTACTATGTATATATATATATATGTATATATATATAGTCTACTATGTATATATATATATATATGTATATATGTCTATATATATATATATGTATATATATATATATAGTCTATATATATATATATATATATATATATATATATATATATATATATATATATATATATACATGTAGTCTCCTATATTTATGGAATAAAGTGCTCAATATCAGATATATAACGTATGTAAATCTAAAAGTGAAGATTGAATCAAGACTCAGAGGCGACAGACTGTTTCATGCTAAACGTAAACTTTAGAGAACCTGGTGTCCTGATGATCGTGTTTAGCATGAAACAGTCTATCACCTCTGAGTGTTGACTTCAATGGTTACTTTTATATAAACATACATACAAACATATATATATATATATATATATATATATATATATATGTGTGTGTGTGTGTGTGTGTGTGTGTGGGTCTGTATGTTTTATTGTTTAAACGTTTTTATTAATGGATGCCCTTATTTGATTAGATGTTCTGTTTATCTATCAAACAGTATATATATTTATTTTCATCAACCGCCCTATATATTCGAGAAATCTTATTCTAAAAGTATGTAGTCTCCAGCAGGATTCGAACCTGCGTTCCTCTAGTGGAAACCGTCATTCGATCTGACGTGCTTTGACAGCTCGGTTACAAAATACGTACTGGCCAAACAAAGCCGAAATAGTGCTCTTGCACATATACACACTACATGCAGGCACGCGCATTGGCATAATATATATACACATACTAACGCATACACATATTCATATATATTAGAGCCGTTGACCTCTGTAGATTTTTTTACATCTGCCGTCCCCGAGTAGGTACATGTCTTCTCCATCAATTTGCATTCTGTATTGTAGTCTCGAGCCAGAAAATCATAAGATAGAATAATTAATGTGATTTACGACAAGTAACTTATCCTCAAAAATCCGTCTTCACTTTTTTCAACATGATGGTGTCAAATAGATCATAAGTTTTTTTTCTGGCAAAATGCATCTTCATCTTCACCTTTGTTTCGGATACTATTATAAAGAAAAACTCCACCCTACCCGACACTTATATATTAATTTCCAGCGGTCAGACTTTGAATTTAATTTTACGTTAAGTAACCAATAAAACAATTGCTTTGATATCGATGAAAATATAAAATGTTTACTCTACTCTGTATAGTAAGAAAAAATGATGCGATTGATTTTAATATATTATGAAATCAGAATTAGTAGCTTTGAAAACTTATAAACAACATAATATAGATGACATTGACTTATAAGATATATAAACAAATTTACTATCATTTTTTGATAAAGATGCCACCGGTCAAGAACGAATAGAAAAACTACGGCTCTGTTTCATACATTAAATGAGAATCTTTAATACATATAAAACCGAATCAAACTGAATATGCATTTCCAGGATACGATTTATTCGGACCTGGAGGTGACATTGATGAGAAAAAGATATTTGGACACAGGGAAAAACTCTTTCGACCAAACAGCAAAAGAACACGACTTAGATGATGAAAAATCATACATTGATAGTTGGATTGCAGACAAAATAAATTATAAAAACCGATTTTGGGACAGAACCAACCGGAAATATATCAGCGGGACTTATTGATGGCAAACATTACATTGGGGCAGGCGAATACTTCACACCCACTTCAAGCAATATTGATAATACTGACGCTGTTGAAGACTGTCTGATGACAGTATGGATTAATTGATCAGTTTTCTACGCATTATGAACGGTTTGCAGGTTATCAAAAACCAGCCAAAATTTTTAGATCATAAGTACACACACACACACACACACACACACACACACACATATATATATATATATATATATATATTGGCATCCACAGACAGATTGTTCCGCTGTATCACGTATTATATATATGAGTGCGTGTGGACCTTGCCAATATATATATATATATATATATATATATATATATATATATATATATATATATATATATATATATATATATATCCAAAATGATTTCTTTCATCTTTTATCGTCTTAATAGTTCTTTTCATTTACATATACTTATTTAAATACAGGGCAATATAATATACATAAAAAAAGCAAAACTTAACACATCATGGAAGAAATCGGTAATAAATATGTCAACTAAATTTAAGTTTAAATTTATCCAAATAATATACTTATATATTTATATATATATATATATATATATATATATATATATATATATATATATATATATAGGGGGCGGCAATTAAGCTAGCTCTTGCGTTTATTTAATGACTTGATTTGGTCTTTATCAAAATACATAGGGAGGAGAAGATGCGATAGTTACGTTACAAAACAAATCAAAATTGATGTCTGTATTTAGGCATTGCATTAATGTTTAAGCTTATCTTTTAAAAGTCCTACGATAATTCTTCTGTCACCGCTTAATTTAAAGACAGTTTGATGTACGTATGTTCTTACTTTCTGCACAATTTTTTTTTCATTTGATGGGCGACTTTCGCTGGATTTCGCAAGTAATTTCGACTATTCCCAATTTAGTTGCAAAACGTCACGTAAACATTAATCGCCGAAAACAATCGCAGTAATGAAAACTTGGGAATCCAAACTTTTGGAACTGTGAGTCCGGATTCGGTCCGGGAGTTTTTACGTTGCTCATGGAATCGGTCTGATTCGAAAATGTACTACATATTCTAGGAGCAAATTTGAAAACACGGACAATTATAGTTTGAAACACTGACATATATGAACAATAAATTTTTCATTTGAACGTGACCTATTGAAAGTTAGACAGTTGTTTTCCCTTAATTGGTTTCATCAGCAGAATACAAAATTGCGGAATCCGAAATAATCCGCAGTAATGAAAATCTTCAGAATCCAAAATTCCATGACTGAAAGTCAGGATCTAACCTGGAATGTTTTTAATTTGATTATTGAGTTGGCCTGGTCCCAAAGATACATGATATGTTGGTCTATGTCGAAAAAGTGTGACACAGTGTCATTCGCATTTATTAATATTATATATATATATTTATTATATATATATATATATATATATATATATATATATATATATATATATATATATATATATAGATTCTTCCTCTTGGAATTTTATTAAAAAAAATACATGTATGGGTATTTATGTATTTTGCATATGTATGTATATTTACCACTAATATTATATATATATATATATATATATATATATATATATATATATATATATATATATATATATATATATATATAATAAAAAAGGTTAAACACTTTAAACTGCATTTTCGTCTTTCCAGTCTTAATCAGGTGAAAAACGTAAGAAAGAAATGTATGTATTTTTGTGTCTACTTAAATAATTAGTCATTGTACCACTTTCTTAGGCGACTAGGGTCTAGATTCTATTTTAAACACAGATCCAAATATATATAACTCTTTTATTTTCAACGCATTCCGAAGGACTGGATGAGGATTTGCCTTGAAGTCATTTCAGAAAAGGCTACATGAATTTCTTGATTTCGAACCCTTCTTAAAATTAAATGAGGATTTACTTTTTAATTCGATATATATATATATATATATATATATATATATATATATATATATATATATATATATATATATAATAAAAAAAACACTAATATTCCATAGTTATAATTTATTACATTGAAATCATAATTATGATCAATTCATCAGACCTACAAATTTATAGGTCTGATGAATTGAATGATGAATAGGTCTGAGGAATTGGATGAGGAATAATGCCCACACGGAGTGTCTCGAAAACATCTCTTTACGAGCTTAAACTGCAAAGATTAGTGTCCACAGGGATAATGCCACGACCCATAGCTTTATTAGTGCTTCAAGAACAACTCTGCAAGCGATGATATTGAGTCAATCACCTGAGAACAATAGTGTCCACAGGGATACTGACTCGATCCATGGCCGTATTTGTGTTTCCAGAACATCACCGTATGTAGCGATGTTGATTCAACAAACCTTTAAGAATAATGTCTACAGGCATCCCGCATCGTTCCATAGTTTTAATAGTGTCTACAGATTAGCCAGTGATATTGTGTCATCAGTCTCCGAATAATAGTGTACATACGGATGTCGACTGGATCCATGGCCTTATTAGTTTCTCTAGAACATCTTTGATAGCGGTCACATTTACGTAACAATATGCTAAGAATTGGTTCATATGACCTGCTCCTTGAAGATTACGAACCACTGTCTCACGAAAGATGGTGTAAATTTTCATATGTAACTGTAGATTTTCTGTTCACTGTCTATTCTTAGTCGAAGTAATTCTCAACAAAGAATATCTGGAGCATCCAGGGATTGTGATGTTACTGCATCTTTCTTAGCTAGCCCCTTGATCTAACAGTGCACTCTGCCTTCTTGACTCATTCGGCAGAAATTTTTATTTACTACCTGGGTGTCATCATTTGTTATGCATACGAGATGCATCTGAAAATCCTTATGATACTGTCTTTCTCTTGGTCACGGAAGACACATCCCGTCAAATGCTACTTTCTCACACCTCACTTTCAAGAAAAAAGACCTAGACCCATTCAAGTACTTTGCTATATCTGTGACGCTGGTGTTTAGCTGTTAGCGCCACCAGTAGAGCCTGGCTTTTCAACACCCTGCGATATTGAAAGCTACCATATGATTTTTTTCGCTATATCTAAAAAAAAAATAAAGTAGAAAATGGAAACATTAAGATTAAGGATCCGGTCATTAACTTTAAGTCATCGCGTCTCCCACGAGTTTTTGATGACGTAATAAAACTCAAGCACGTATCCTGTCCATGCATAACCTTTAGATAAAGACGCATCGTACGATAAGTTTCAGCGTGATGAACACTTCCTGTTCAAGCAGGTATCATGGTAGAGAAACACGCACATTTGTTTTTATTTCTATTTAATAAGAATCCTTAGAGAAGGATTGAATTTGGCGATTTCAATTTGCTGACTGGTTATTTCGGATAATTGCTAAACATTTTAGATAAAATACATCCGGAGAGCAATATTTAAAGGACGGTGACGTTCAGTGGTATACCAAAATCAACTCACTGAAATGGCAGCTTTGGCATAACATACAACGTCTACGTAATAAAGTAGAACATTATGTCATGTAGTTGTAATCTGTATCTTAAAAATTGTATATATTAAAGTGTATTAGTCCACGATAACGTGTATTTCAGTGTGGGATAAATTTACTGAACTTTTTTTTTTTTTTACTGTAACTCGAAAAAGTGATTTTTATAATGTAGGTATCAATTTTCAGGATCCTAGCGTTTTATTCCTAAATTTCTTTCAATTCAGTGACTGAAATATGTCAACAGAAGTTTAATTTTCATGTGTTTAATTCTATCATGAATTTTCTCTTCCTGCAGACATTTATAAAGGAAATCCCTGAATTCACGATGTCAATATTGGGTGTTATGTGTTCTTCATATTGAGCAGTTAAAACTGGTGTTCCAATTTCTAAGACGGAGTATAACCAGAAAGGCCTTCATACGTGTCATCTCCTGAAACTAATGATGAGAGTCATCGCTTAATTTTGGCTGAGATCATAATTATATCCCTGTATAATTATATATATATAATTCAAAGTTGGTCAAAAAGGTGAGTGGCAACAGATTTGAATGCTTTTCAGAAAGACTATCGAATGAACAACTCCAACTTCATTTTGCAGAATTTACAGCAAAGGGCCAGGATAGTAACTCATTGTGATTTCTCTTTCTAACCTTTCTCACTGATATCAACTGGAATGATTTGATAAAAGTAGCTGCCTAGTATTACAATGATCAAACATTAGAATGTCAGAAAAGGTTAAAGTAAATCAGAGATTCAAACCAATAACCGCATTCGAGATTGCGTACTTATTGATCCACACTCTTGTGTATATATGTCTTTTAATTCTTATTATCTTTTATAAATTCGCGCCAGACGAAATATTGGCTGTATGTTCCAAATATAATCAATAGGACAAAACAGCCTAGACAGTACATGTAACAGTCTTTCTTATATATTACTAAAAGTTAGCGTGTACAAAAGTTGCGCTAATGTTAAGTTTGTATAACATTATTTCCAAATATATATTACGAAATCTTTCATATGTGTTATTTATACTTAATTCATTTTTTTTAAATTACAATATTTAAGCAATGTTTATTCCTAAACTCGTCTTGCAGAGAATCAATTATGATGTGTTGAAACAGAGAATCGAGTCAGTCCAATAAAAAACTCTGAGTTGGTTATATGAGATGCTATAAACACCACGAGTTGCGTCCCCTTCCACAACGGGCTGTTGAGAGAAGACTTTCTACATAGACTAGGTGGCGCTGACTATTTATCTGTGAACGATACTAGGCAGGTATTAGCCAATAGTCATCGTGGGTCTGACACTGGGAGATATATCTTGTAGAGATGAACGGCATCTTCATTTTCAGCTGTAAGGATAAGACGTATTTTATAGTCTGTAAGCTTTGGAGACCATAAGATAACTTTAATATCACAAAGAGGAGGTACGGATAGCGGATTGAGGAATCGAAGAGCCATTCGAATTCCAGTCGATTCCATTACATTCACTTACGTGCTAATACCCTTTGGAAAGATACGAATCCACTTCTCCTTCCAGCTATGGCTAAATAGCAAGAGAGGCCGGGTTTTATGGGCTTGGATGGAAACTGCGGGAAACAAATCTGACTCTTCTGTCATGTATCGAAAGATATATGATCGCCTAAGCGTATATCAGGCATGGCACATAACTAACTGACTGAATATTACAATGTTACTCTATTTTCCAGCGTCAAAGATGCTTTTTATTCTTTTTCCCAAAATAAATCGCTATTCCGGCGATTGAAGGCCGGTGACAGATCCCAGATTCGATTTAAAGTTAATTCCCGAGTTTGGCGGATCGCCGTCCGGTCTGTCAATGGTTGAATGGATAGAAAAGCACCCTCAACGTGCGGACGAGCGAATGCGAAAACCAGATAAGACGAATGCATGTCCGCCTTGACAAAATTCAGTTGTAAGTTAGAAAAACATCAGCATTCGTAATAACAAGCATAGTCGCCATCTAATATTTCATATTATCCCGGGTTAGACAGAATAAGCCAAAATAATTATAGAATTATCTAAATAAGAAGAAATAATCTGTTTAATTGGATGTTATTAGAACGGCACTGAATAATTTAAACGAGTAATGAAATAATGATTCTAATTTATTATTATTACACCAATTATTATTAGTAATGATGTTTTTTTAAACATTGGGTTATTATTCAAATGTTTCTCTCATGTTTAGCTCCATGAAGCTATTTCCAAGGTAGGAATTTAAAATAGAATAAGGACAATATTCAGTGAGGTTAGTGATAATGTATGACAAAATACTCCTTTCTGTGGCGCTGAAATTCGATCAATATTTGAATAAAAATAAAGATACTCTCCTTTTTGTATGTCATTTTATTGGTATAGAATTTATTTTCATAAAACGGTGCACGCACAAGAGTATAGATGAATAAGTATGTGCATATTAACTTGTATATGTGAGTTTATATTATATATATATATATATCTCCGAGTTCTCTCAGTCACTTTGTGTTTATTTAAAAATAAATACGCTTAAATCTACCTTCATCCCTGCCAACGGCTTAGTGGTAGAATACCCGACTGACGCCAATTCAGTCTGATTTCGATCCTAACTAGAGGCAACCGGATGTCTAGTCATGCTGATGCGCTGTGATACAGCGAAACAGTCTGTTTGGAGATGACAATATATATATATATATATATATATATATATATATATATATATATATATATATACAGGGTGCGGCTGGTATTTGAAAACATACAAATTTAAGATTAATACTGCTTCCCAACAACTTCTAATGCTTTTATTTTCCAGAAATCAAGAATGGCAAACCCTATGATAACAAATGAAATGAAAAGGCATACTGTGATTGTGGCATTAAAGTCTGATCATAACGATTTGCATATTGCACGTTTCCTCAAAGTTACAAGATCGTTTGTCCACAAGATAGGAAAAGTGTCAGAAGACGCTGACAGTTCCCCAATGTCTGTATCAAAACGTAAAAGACATTCTGCACGTTCTGATGAAGTGAGAACATTCGAATTTATTCAGGAAGTCAAACAGACAATTGATGAAAACCGAGGTCAATCAATGAAGTCAATTGCCAAAATGCTGCATGTATCTGACAAAACAATCAGAAGGAGTGTTCATGAAGACATTCGATACAAGTCCTACGTGATGAAGAGAGGTCAATTTATGTCTGAAAAAACAAAAGAAAACAGTTTAAACACATCCAAAAGACTTTTAAACAAACTTAAAACTCCTTCAGAATCTGGTGTGACAACATATTTTTTCTTAGATTAGAAAAAATATTCTCAAAAACTTAACAGAAGAAATGACAGATGACTTTGTTCAGACCCTTCTGAGGTGCCAAGAGTGATACGCACAAAATTTCCTTCAAGTGTTATGGTATTGGGTGTTGTGAACAATGAAGGACATGTTATGCCACCACACATTTTTCCCACAAGGTCTTAGAGTAAATGCTGCTGTTTACATTGAGGTTCTAGAAACAGTTGTCAATCCTTAGATTGACAACATATGCTACGGCAGACCTTACATATTCCAGCAAGACTCGGCTCCATACCACAAGGCTCTACGAACACAAGAATGGATGGCTGACCATTTTTACGGCCACATCACACCCAACATTTGGCCTCCTAACTCTCCAGATCTCAATCCACTAGACTATTATGTGTAAAGCGTTGTTGAGAAGGGGGTTAATAAACAGCCTCATAACACCAAAGACTCTCTTAAAGCTGCAATAGTTCGAGTAATGTCTGACATGAATAAGGACCAATTAATCAAAGCTTGTAGCCGATTTCGACCTCGTGTAGAGACAGTTATTGATCGTAGTGGTGGTTCTATTGAATGGAATTCAATAATAGTTAGCTAAATTTCATGTTTACTTGTTTGTAATCAAATATAATTATATTCATTTGTTCAGCAAGTTTTTTTTTTTTTTACTAATCCATAAAATCTATCCTCAAATACCAACCGCACACTGTGTGTATATATATATATGGGTGTATGTGTATGTGTGTGTGTGTGTGTGTGTGTGTGTGTGTGTGTGTGTGTTGACAGATGATAGATATATTTAGATTTCTGATACGTTATCATTTTGTAAATGTAATGAAACTAAGCCGTAAATATCAGAATTATTACTCTTTGTTTTGATACTTCTGCTTTCATTTTTTTTTTTTTTTATTTTTGTTAATTTCACACCGAATGCTGTCAGCTTGTCAAGTTAGAGTGGGATCAATAATCTGTAAGACAATCTTCTGGCTTCGATTTTGCCAGTAAACTGATACTGCTGATCTCGAACAGCGCTAATTTGCGGGCAACGCGCCAGCACCGTTCAAATGTGAAACCTCCAGTGAAAAATCTGGCCTGAACTGTATTAAAACTGAAAAAAAGAAAGAAGAAGAAGCTCTTCAGAGACCGGAAAACAACTCCAAACCGAATAAATGGACATAGAGAAACAGCAATTGCCGGCTTGTTATTTGAATTAGTTCTGTAGTTATAAACGGCGCCAGGACGGGATGTTATAGAATCTATAATTTGGAAAGCTGATTTTCAAAGCAAATCTCGGACTCACCAAGTTACACTCATTCTCGCGAGCCACATACATTGTTTCTATGTTACATTGTTGAGAAGTAAGTTCCACTCGAGCAGCTTGTTCCTACGAATCAATATTCTGTAGAACCGACTCCCGATGACTAAAATCATAACAGGTTCATGTACAGGATCAACCGTTATTATCTACACCTATCAGCATAAACTCTACTTATTTCTCTGTAATTCTCTACTTCGAGTGACCTTCTGGGTTCTTCAAAGAGTGAAAAGGTCAACACTTGCTTAAATATTAATACAAAATATTAACCCAAACTTGAGTTATGAATCTGATTAACAACTACAGGAGGTAACGGGTTGGAAGGCCCTCCTGGTTGCAATGATACTCGGGTCTCCGAAACTTTCTGATGTATTTAACCTCGCAAGTGTAATGGTGGTTTTATCAGCTTGGATTAGGCACATGTCCAGTGAGGACCGAAATCATTATTCAGTCGCAATTGATCTAGCGAGTTAAGCTTGTTAAACATTACACCACGTTGAAGTGACCAAATGATTTACTAAGTGTAGTTTAGATGTAATATAAGGCCAAACGTATGGACAACTGAGTGATGATCGAACTCACTAATCACTCGTAATTGATTTAGCGAGACAAGCGTACGAAAGAATACAACCCGAAGTGCCCAAAAATGATTTTCTAAGCCTAACTTAGATGTGGCACAAGACTGAATGTGTGGACCACTCAGTGAGGTTCGAACTCATTCTTCAATTGTATTGGATCTAAGAATACAATTGTGCTAGCCATTACACTACGTCAAAAAGCTTCCTTCGAAGAGTAATGAAGTTGATTTGCCGACTAATAACAAAGGAATTTATTTTCGTCTGAATTTTGGCAATCCATGTCTCAGGATAACTCTGCTGATGTTTTCAGTGACAATAGCCTTGTGGATTAAGGGCTTAGTTTGTGAAGTTAGCGAGGAAAGTATTGTAAGTTCAATCCCTGCTCTGGCTAGTAGAGACATAGATTCAGTTGAAACTGGGCAGCAACAGCTGAGGTGTACCAAATAAGAAATATCCATGAACACGGACAGCAGGGCGAGAAGAATTGAACTTCGTAAAGTAGATTCTATAATTCAAAATTTATCCGGACGGTTAGACACCCGGTGAAATGCCTGAGGACAAAATAATCAAACGATGTGATAATAACATAACATTGGTGCGTGAATTTCATGAATATAAACGTGTTATTATATTAACAGTTATGTCTCAGTATTTTACTGTTGAAATTGCTAAATGTAGCCGTAAATTCTAATTCTAATAGTTTATTCTGTCGCACTTTCAGACACTGAAACTGTTCCAGTTTCTTGCTCACCTATCAACCTCAATTTTTTAAAGTCATTTCACCCCATACAAGTCTACAAAGCCACTAAGACAAAAAGGGGTTACTAATTGAGAAAGAAGAAGTAAAAAGAGAAACAATATCAAGGAACGAGGAAAATACAAGAGTAATCAAGGACATAGTAGTTAACGATTGGCTTTGCATTTAAACATTTGAAGGTCAAAGTTCACTGGAAGGGAATTTCACAAACGAGAAATGCGATAAAAGAAATTGACAGCATAAAAGTTACAATTAAATGTGGTCGATTCAATTATAAATTGATGAGACCTTGTTGCCAATCTAGTACTGCGTTTAAATTAATCGTGTGGGTATCATAGCGAAGAGATTATCCAAGCAATTACCATGAAAATATTTATTGAAAGAACATAGGGGAACTACATTACAGCGGCGGGAAAGTGAATGAAGCCAAGATGCCTGGTCAGGACTAATAGTATTGTGATTCATCTTTTGATTTTATCAATTAATAATAAAATGTAATTTAAATGTAACTTCAATGTTTTGACTCTTTGAAGTCAGCTATTTTATCGTCTTTTCTCATGAGTAAACTTTTCTCTGTTTCCTTCAGTCAGACTTATACCTGACGTAGTCATCGGTTTATCGTCTTGCTTCGGGTGATATGATTAAAAAAAAAACAGCAACGTTTAGGACAAAAGTCAATGTATAATTTATGTAAATACCTTTAAAATTCTCGATGGTCAGAGATTGGCTACTGAACTCTTTTCTGATCTTAGACAAACTACGCGAAAGAGTAAAAACTGATTGGTTATATTCAGTGTCTCGAGGACTAAGCTAGTTCCATCATCACCGATCTTACACGAAACTAAGACCAATCTCGATGAACGAAGGTCCACCCCACCGCCGCCCCGGGAAAACACTGAGCCTTGAAAAACTGTTGGTCCTCAAACTCAAACCTGACCTCAAGAGGAATCATACATATGATCTATTGTCAAGGATGCAGATAAAATGTTCGGCTCTCTGTACCGCTTCGTAAATACCACACCGCTCCTGCTATCTTCTGATTTTACAAGTGAAAGATAAAACCACAAATGGGGCACTGTTTACATATTTGGGCAGGAGCTGTTCAGACCTCACTCTCTATTCTTGATAGAGTTCAAAAGCGTCCCCAAGCCCTTGTGAATTATTGTCCACTATTCAACCCATCTCCCTCAAGTGGGATGTGGCAAGCCTCTCGCTGATGTATCACTACATCCACGGAAGGTTCACGGACGAACTACCTTCCCTTGTCTCGCCGAGGCAAACCTTTACAGCAGGAACACGTTATGCCATTTACATAGTAGCAAACCACTCACATTACCTACATATTCCATGAGTGAGAAGTAAGTTTCACTCAAAGAGCTTCTCGCGAAACACTGCTCTGTTGAACCGACTCCCAACAGGATGCTTCCTCGATCACCACATTCTTAACCTGTTCATGGCTAGTGTTGACCGTTATTTCCCATTCCTATACACACAAAATGACTCCAAACGTAACCCTCTACCTCGAGTGGCCCCCGAGCCTTGTAAAGCATGAACCTCGTTGTAAAAAATAAAGACGTAATATCTCCTATTTAATATTACCTTTCATTCCACTCCGTACTTCAATTAATATTGGGCAATGTAAAAGAGGGCGGGTCTCGGGTTTTTCTTTAGAATATGGACCTTACATTTTAGTATGCAGTATATGACCGACAGCCACTTTACTGCAGCTATGTGCTTATATATATATATATATATATATATATATATATATATATATATATATTTGGTTGGATTGATGTGAGTATGTGACCCTCGGTTTCACGCTTTTTCGATCGTCAGACAAACGGGTTTATGTAGATTGCGTGTATTGGTGTTATTATGGAAGTGGGGGGGAATCGTCGGCGTGATGTCACTCATGCTAACGCAAACATAGATGCATGTCCGTGCACCCGATGAGTTACGCAGACACACATACACACTCGCTCGTCTGCCGGGGCTCATACAGATATAAACATATGTGGACAGTATGGGATTTGACATATGTATGTATATGGGTGGTGTTGTGTCTATACATACGCATTTGCATGTGGAAATTCAAAGATCGGAAGTGTAGCGAAAATTTCTCGTGAATGTATACATGTCAGCAATCAGAGCATTTTTCTATTTTTTCGCTGAATAGTATTTCCTCGCATGCACGTATATAGGTGTGGTGGGGTCTGTGTAAAATTATGATAGGTAAAAATTGCTATTATTTTTAATTTTTTAAAAGTTTATTTGTTATTATATTAAAGCTGGTTATTTGGTTGTTTTTGATGACTGTGTATTACATATACACAGTCATCAAAAACTGGTAGAAATTGCAGTTTGTAATCCCTACTGATTATTTTATGATGGTATTATATATGCTGGGGGAGTGGGTAGTTTACGTTAATAATTATAGCAGGTTTATATGATAATAGTAGATGTGAAGTGATAGTAATGTTGTAGAGGGATTGGTGGCAATGATAATATAAGTAGCTAATAGTTATTGTAAATTGGTAGAAGTGATTAGTAATTGTGGTGGGAGAATGATAAAAACAATAAATGTAATTACTGTAGTGGTAGCTTGAACAAAAAAGTGATTGTTGGTGTTTTATATTATTTTATTTCATTTATTTATTTACTTTGGTATAAATCCTGATAATAGGTATTTATTCTCATGCCTACATTTGGAAATTATCTCTGATCTTTTTTTTGTTTTTTATTTTGTTGTATTAAATATGCTGGGGGGGAAGTACTTTACGTTAATAATTATAATGGATTTATATGTTAATAGTAGATGTGATGTGGTAGTAATGGTGTTGGGTGTTGGTTGTAATGATACTATTAGTAGCTAATAGTTATTGTAAAGTGGTAGAAGTGTGGAAATATAAGATAATAATCCAAGCCGTAGCCTGATAATCCATAGTAAAATCTGCATAGGTAACATTAAAAGCTAATTAACCTTTTACTTGATCTTATCACCAGCTAAACTAGAACGAGTGAATATATTCAAATATAGTATTTTATACACCGATAGTAACAGACCGTCTCTTCAGCAGGCCACCCCACTTGAGTGGAGCTGTTTTTCAGTCAATGGGTCTCCTCGTTTCCTTTTTCCTCATTCTCATCTCTAAACGTTGTATTGTAAATACTGTTCTTGTTTATTTCATTCCGACAAAATATATATTTGTGAAATATATTACCTTTTACTATTAATATGTTAATATTATTATTACTATTTATTATTGATGCTTTTAATTCCAGTTATTTGACTGATATATTCTTCAATGAACAATGTATAAAACATGTAAATAGAAACGAGGTTTCAGCTTAAAATTTCAGAAAACTTTCCTGCGTTAAAATGGTTAGTGTGACAAAATGCAACACTGGTCAAATATTAATTCTGCCAAATTTTCTTCCACTGTAAATAATAATAATAATAATAATAATGAAACAATTTTATGGGACTATACAATGCATACAGACGGAACAATCAAAGCTGACATCGTTATTAGAGACCGCAAGCAAACAAAAAATTGCCTCCTTATTGATATGGCAGTCCCTGAAGACTACAATGTATCTTTGAATATCTTCAAAAAGCTATCAAAATACAACGACATTGAAGTCGAAATCTCAAAAATGTCGCTCATGAGAACATCAACAATTCCTTTTGTAGTTGGCGTCCTCTGATTGGTTGGAAAAAAATCCCAGCAGACACATTGAAGGGATTCCTGGTAGCATATGTCTTAAAGATAAAAAAAATTGTTCTCACGAGTACAGCCTACACCTGACGAAAGGCTTTATCCATGTAAAATATTTTGAGATTTTTTTTAACTGAACAGTGGAAAATGCCATGAGGCCATTTCTGACCTTAGGTCTCTGGGTGGACCTGGAAAGAAATGAGTACACACCAGAAATCAAAGGAATAATAATAATAATAATAATAATAATAATAATAATAATAATAATAATAACAGAAGTAGCAGCAACAACAACAACAACTATCAAAAATACAAATACCTTGAAGTGGAAATATCAAAAATGTAATATAGACGATATTAATAATTCCAGTTTTGTTTCTAGTTACGCTCTGATTTGGAAAAGTTTCTGAGAGACTCATTGACGGAATTCCTGGTACCTTAAAGAAATGTTCTCACAAGTACAGACCAAAATATACGAAAAGCTTTACCTGCGAAAAATGTGTCTGATCTAAGGTTGTTTTATAATTTCTTTTACAAAATTTTCACTGGAAAATGCCATGATGACATTTCTGAGCTTAGTTCTCTGCTTGAGACCAGGAAGGAAATGTGTATATAACATAAATCAAAGAAAATAATAATAATAATAATAATAATAATAATAATAATAATAATCTATACCTTAGTCACACCGGGAGCACTGCCATATCCAACCGTCTGAATATCCGACGTAGAATCTTTCAAGGAAACTCTCTGTCACACCTTCTGTTTTGTTTATCCTTAATCCCTCTTACACATGAACTAGGTATGGTTACAAAATAAATAAGAAAATATTCAATCACCTACTCTACATGGATGATCTGAAACTCTTTGCCAAAGACGACAATGAGTTGAAAGGAATCCTCAATATTGTAAAATACTTCAGTGACGACATAGGTATGGACTTCGGATTAGATAAATGTGCAAAAGTAACATTCAAGAAAGGTAGAATTATAGAAACACCCTTAATAGATTTAGATTTTGTCACAAAGATTAGGGAACTGGAGCATGATGAAGCTTATAAGTACCTAGAAATTAGCGAAGGAGATGGCATACAACACCCCCAAATGAAGGAAAAAATAAGAAAAGAGTACTACAGGCGTGTACGTCTGGTACTAAATACTGAGCTAAACTCAAAAAACAGAATATCAGCCATAAACACATTGGCTGTCCCTGTGGTGCAATACAGCTTTAATGTCCTTAACTGGACCATAGCTGAAATTAAGAGGCGAATGGACGCCAAAATGAGAAAGCTTCTCACTTGCTATCGCATGCATCATCCCAAAGCTGATGTTGATCGTCTGTATGTCCCCAGATCCGAAGGAGGCAAAGAATAAGTTCAACTAGAACTGTCCTACAAAACTACAACAATTGACCTCCAAAGATACTTGGAAACTACTGGATGATGGTATGCGTCAGGGAACATGAAAGTAGTAAGCGTCTTTACTCCGTAATGAAAGAAGGCAACAAATTCAAAATGGAGTTTCAAATGGGCGTAGAGATTCACAATACATCGGCTGAAACTGCAAAATACTTAAAAAAGACAGCAAAGACGAATGCAACCGACCAGATACAGAAGCGATGGCAAGATAAACCGCTTCATGGCCAATACTCTGCCCGTACCAAACAAGTTGACGCAGACAAAACCCGTACCCATCACTGGCTACGTAGTGGAGGGTTGAAAGCGAAAACTGAAGGTTTTATCCTTGCTTCGCAGGACCAATGCTTGCTAACTAGGAATTATCGCGCACATAAACTAAAATATTGTGTCAGCCCAAAATGCAGATTCTGTGATAAATATACAGAAACGATTGATCATCTTGTATTAGGTTGCACGATGTTGGCACCCACTGAATATAAAACCCAACATGACAGAGTGGGCCAATATCTACACTGGAAAATCCGCAACTTCTACGGGAAGGAAACTGAAAGAAACTGGTATGAACACCACCCAGACCCGGTTACGGAGATGGGACTTGTTACAAATCTATGGGGCTACATAATACACACTGACAGAACAATCAAGGCCAACCACCCAGATATTGTTATTAAAGACCACAAACAAAAACGGTACCTCCTTATTGATATTGCAGTCCCTGCTGACTGCAATGTATCTTTGAAGATATTCAAAAAGCTGTCAAATTACAAGGACCTTAAAATAGAAATCTCGAAAATATGGCATATAGGAACATCAACAATCCCTGTTGTAGTTGGAGCCCTAGGACTGGTTGGAAAAGATTGCAGTAGACTAATTGAAGGGATTCCTGGAAGTCCATGCGTCAAGGAGATACACAAAATTGTTCTGACAAGTACAGCCCACACTTTACGAAGGGCTTTATCTATGTAATTTTTTTTTTTTTTGTCATGACGCCATTTCTAACCTTAGGTTTAAGGACCCGGAAAGAAATGTGTAAACGCCAGAAATCAAAGAAAATAATAATAATAGTAATAAAATTGGGAATGAAGACTGAGACTGTACCGGTAGTAATCAGAGCTCTGGGTCTTGTGAGAAAAGGAATGAACAATTTTTCTTAAAGTGATGCAGGTAACACCAACATACAAGTTGTCCAGAAGATCGCATTACTAGGAACATCCCATATACTAAGAAAAGTGCTATCAATTAAATGACAATTCTCCTATAGGGACTAAGGACCATAGTTTGGACCCGGCTCTATAGGATACAAAGCGGGAAATATTACAAACACAAATAATAATAATAATAATAATAATAATAATAATAGTTTGTTATGACAGTGTGATCTACAAGGATGTTTATAGGAGTTGTGTGTTTAAGTACATTTTTATTGGCCTGAGATAGCTTAAGTGGTTTATCCGTCTACGACTTAATGACACCGTTATTTGGCAGATAAAGCTCTGTTATTTATTATTACGACTCACAGAATTCTGAGGGCAATGAACCTGATAAACTACATTGGTGTCTCATATTTGGATTTGATAAGTATGTTGCTGTTTGTAATTACAATGTTGTCAGTTTTTAATTATCCGTTTTTACTGGGGTCGACGAGTGAAATATATTGATTTAAGATGTGGGTCACCTTATTTATATTTGTTTATATTGATATTCACTTTGAAAATGACTTATGGATGATCGGAAAGAGCGCTGGGTACTATTCACAACGAAGATTTTCTATACTCTCTTGCCTGCCACATTTGTTTAATAATTTTAGCCCAAGCAGGGCAATAAAGCCACAGACGCAAGGGGTTTACTAAATGTGAGAGAATATTAAAAATAAAACAAACTTAATGAGGGAGAATTGTAAATTAACAAGGCAGATGATAATATTCAAGGAAACGCATGATATATATATAAAGAGATATCGCATTAAATAATTAAGACAAGTTTCGGCTACTTATTTTTAATATGATCCTCTCGTAATTACGAACAATTTTTATAGCATCCTTATTAAAGGAAAATGAAAATTACCAGGGTCTTGCTGTGTTCAACATATTTCTTAGACAAAATTGTTGTGATCATCACAAAAATATATTTTTTTACGTGTGAAGTGAAAAATACTAACATCATGTAGTGATTTTCCAAGTGTAGCTTAGATGTGGCACAAGGCCGAGAGTTGGGGGCACCCAGTGAGGATCGAACTCACTACTCATTCGTAATTTTTCTAGTGAGACAAGCTTGCTAACCATTACACCGCCTCGGGGTACCCAAACTAACATTATGTATTGTACCATTTTAAATGTTATTATGTACGCTCGCGTACAAACGTCAAGGGAGGTAACTAAGTTATTGTAATGTATAAACTTTAAAAAGAGGAGAAAAATATTTTAAACTAGTAGTCATATCATCGATATTTAAAGTATCTAATGAATATGCATCAGTATGCTTCATTTTTTTTTAATTTTTAAATTACTAAGAAACTTGTCCGTAATTACGAGAGGACCATATTAAAAATAAAGTATATTCATCATCACAAGAACACGAATATTTTAACGTTCAGATTATATTTGTACTTAACGATTGCAAGAACTTCATGAAGCTCTGAGCCATGCTATCGATGTTGGATATTATGTAAATTCAGTAACACACACACACACACACACACATACATATATATATATATATATATATATATATATATATATATATATATATATATATATATATATGAGAGAAAATGATGTATAATTTTTTTAACAAGAAAAAATATGGGGAAAACGATATAAAGTGGAAAAAATTTCGTGTGAGCGGATCACCCTTTACAACGGACAAAAAAATAAGATTCTAAGTTAAATTAATATATTATGTATATAAACTGAAAAAATTAAATAAAATTACCAATCATCCGTTTTTATTGATCATGTGCTCATTAGCACCATCATAACAAATTTAGTCCGTTGATGTCGGAAAGGGTGAAACGCCTCACCCAAAATATTTCCCACTTTGCTATAGATTTTTCATTAATATATATATATATATATATATATATATATATATATATATATATATATATATATATATATATATATATATATATATATATATATATATTGTGTGTGTGTGTGTGTGTGTATATGTGTGTGTATATATATATATATATATGTGTGTGTGTGTATATGTATATATGTGTGTGCTTGTGTGTGTGTATATATATTTATGTGTGTGTGTGTGCGTGTGTTTGTGTGTATATATGTGTGTATATATATGTGTGTGTGTGTGTATATATGTGTGTGTTTGTGTGTATATATATATGTGTGTGTGTGTGTGTGTGTGCGTGTGTCTGTGGGTCTGTGTGTGTGTCTGTGTGTGAGTGTGAGCCCGAATAGTTAGAACGTTCGCATTCTGACCATGAGACCCGGTTTCGAATCTCACCATGGTCGATTCCTCAGGAAAGAGAAAAGAGGGGTGGACAATATCAGCGTGCAGCACCTTTGAAATGTGACCGAAAACCATACCCCACGGGTTGACACAGCGCCTGGTGAGTGAAACTGTGTAGACGGAACATAGGTGTGAAGGTTTGAGCGTGCTAGTGTTCTTCAGATTGTTGATCATTCTAGGTTACACGCTCTCTCCCATGATAGTTGCATTATAAACCATAAGAGTGACTATGTGAGGATTGACTAGCCGCCATAGAAGACGAGTATCTCCAAATACGAGTGTCCAGAGGTGAGAGGAAAAAGATCATCTTCAGTAATGGTACCAGTATACATACTCTGGCTTCCATCTTCAAAGTCCAGTCAAGAATCATCAAGAGAGTGGTAAAAAGTTAAAACCAGAGGAACAGTAGAGAGGAAAACTGGATCAGATTACAACACGAAGAGGGATCATCACTTCAGCTTATTCTGGAATATATATATATATATATATATATATATATATATATATATATATATATATATATATATATATATATCCGTGGTTTCAGTCATGTTTTCTATTGCGGTGCAAAAGTGGATCTGCTGCTCGCGTACTGGTTATCAAGAGGAAACTGAATTTGGCGAACCCAGTTTAAATTCCTGTCTCTACATTTGCGTCCACTTTCTCGCGAGATCGTTTGTAAAAGACACAGCCGTTCTTTTACTCCAGCTATTTGTTAAATATCAGAGAAATCTGGTTTCTGACTCCTTGGTTGACTGCCAATCTTGAAGAAAATTACTCTGAACCATTTCACGTGTAAAAATTAAAAGAAATCTGTGATCAGGCCCAATCGTATCGGCATTGAAGGCTCATAGCATTAAAAACAAAAGATAAAACGTTCCTGTCAGCCATGAACATGGTGGGGAAATTATAATATTAACCGCACAGCACTAGTTCAATAACGCTGAAGATTTAGAATAATATACTTAAACCGTATAGATTTATTATTATTATCTTGTTTTATACTAAAGTTCAGCCAATACCAGACTCAAGAACAGGTAATAGTAAAGGTTTATTGAATGTGGTGTGTGATATCAACATAAGATTGCGTAGAAGGATTGAAGATTATGAATAAAGAAGGATAGATAGAGATTGGCCCTCGAATTCAGGAAGCATCTATATGAGTGTTTATTCCATGAATTAACAGTTCTCGGAGAAAAAACTGTCCGAGTGGGATTACTGATTTATAAGGGGGATACGGGAATAATGTGGGTAATTTGACTCCGAGGATCGAGCATGTAGAGTCCTAGCTGAAAATTACTTAAGGAACTAAATAGTGGAACTTAAATGAACATTTGCCATGGAAATATAAATTGAATAGAAACAGCAATTTTGTGTCTGCGTGAAGTGAGGGTGTAGAAGCGAAAATAAATCATCCTCTACAACAAGGGCCGGCAATCTTTTGCTAGCTATGTGCCGAATTCAGTCAGTTATGTGCGATCATGTATCTTTTGATACATGACTGACGAGGCAAATTTTTTCCCGCGGTAGGTTGCTATTTCTTTCTGCGGTAGACCATTTACCATCCAAGGCTATGGAACTCGGTCTGTCCTGCTATTTACCCATAGATGCGGAGAGAAGAAGAAGATTCATAGCTTTCCCAAGGATATTAGCACGTAAGTAAA